>JBBDGP010001157.1:1007500-1270000 GCA_037952835.1 Lithobates septentrionalis | reverse complement strand
CTCCTCTTCTCCCAGTAGAAATTGGAGTTTCCTAATCTCGTTCTCGCTTCGCTCTTGCTCTCTCTCTCTCTGTCCAAGGTTTTACTTACAACTTCATAAAAAGTTGAGTGTCTGACAACTTCTGTATTTCATGAATCCATGCTGTCTGTTGCTTAAAATGTTTTTATACAGCAAATTACTCGTCTGTGGTCTTTTATTAAACTCTCCAGTATCTTCCCGACTATAGAAGGTAAACTAACAGGTCTATAGTTACTTTGTAAATACTTTGATGCCTTTTTAAATATGGACATCACATTGGCCCTGCGCCAATACAGTGGTACTATTCCTGTCATGAACGAGTTCCTAAATATTAAACTCTGGCCTTGAAATGACAGCTCAATTCTTTTAGGATCCTTAAGTGGGTTCTGTCTAAATATTTCTGGACCATATCGCTATTGAGCCATTGTGGATCATTTGGGGCTGTGCCACTAACACCCCCATTATGGACATGAGCTCCTCCATGCTGCTTTGTATACACAGAGCTGAAGAAAGTATTAAACATTTAAACAATGGCTTTTTTTTTTTTTTTTTTTTTTTTTCACCAGAAAGACCAGGCCTCTTTTTCAGACTTGGTGTTTACAAGTTAAAAACAAGTTTTTTTTTTTTTTTTTTTTTTTTTGCTAGAAAATCTTAGAACCCCCAAACAAACATTTATTATTTTTTTTTTTTTCCCCTAACACCCTAGAGCAGGCATGTCCAAAGTCCGGCCCGCGGGCCAATCGCGGCCCGGTTTCGGACTGCCTGCCTGGTAATTTTTGACATGTATATCTTTTGTGGCCCCCAACGAATCCTCGAGCGCCGGGGGCCACAAAAGATAGATATGCTGGCTGCCTTGGAGTAGCGGGACGAGCGCCGTACAGGATACAGGAGAATTTCCTGTTTACACGGCGTCCTGTGTAAAAGGAAGTCCCGTCTCCTGCGCTGCCATTGGACAATTGTTTTGTCCATCATAGGAGGCGGAACTTTCAATCAAAGAGGCTGCCGATAAAAACAGTTTCTCCTGTATGTCTGTTGGCGCTCGTCCCGCCCCCTCCCTGTCTCCTCCAAGGCTGCAGATGGACATAAATCAGGCTGCACTGACGGCATTGGTGAGTCTGCAGTCATGTCAATACGGTGGGGGCTGCAGTCATGTCAATACGGTGGGGGCTGCAGTCATGTCAATACGGTGGGGGCTGCAGTCATGTCAATACGGTGGGGGCTGCAGTCATGTCAATACGGTGGGGGCTGCAGTCATGTCAATACGGTGGGGGCTGCAGTCATGTCAATACGGTGGGGGCTGCAGTCATGTCAATACGGTGGGGGCTGCAGTCATGTCAATACGGTGGGGGCTGCAGTCATGTCAATACGGTGGGGGCTGCAGTCATGTCAATACGGTGGGGGCTGCAGTCATGTCAATACGGTGGGGGCTGCAGTCATGTCAATACGGTGGGGGCTGCAGTCATGTCAATACGGTGGGGGCTGCAGTCATGTCAATACGGTGGGGGCTGCAGTCATGTCAATACGGTGGGGGCTGCAGTCATGTCAATACGGTGGGGGCTGCAGTCATGTCAATACGGTGGGGGCTGCAGTCATGTCAATACGGTGGGGGCTGCAGTCATGTCAATACGGTGGGGGCTGCAGTCATGTCAATACGGTGGGGGCTGCAGTCATGTCAATACGGTGGGGGCTGCAGTCATGTCAATACGGTGGGGGCTGCAGTCATGTCAATACGGTGGGGGCTGCAGTCGGGCACTGACCCTTATTTTGCTTCACAGTTCTTTATTTAAAATTAAAGATTTTTTTTCCCTGAAACTTCCTTTTTAAAGTGAAGGTGCGTGTTTATAAGCCGATTAAATACGGTATATCCAAATAACGCGCCCAAGCTCATCTATTCACCACACACAGCACAAAGGCAAGAGAATTCTTGTTGGGCCGTGTATTAGCGCTTGGACGGACACACTTAGACCAAATTTTAATGGTTTAAAGAATGCCAGGCAAAATGGTCGGCCCTCAAGCATGTTCTCTTCATCAAATCTGGCCCTCTTTGAAAAAAGTTTGGACACCCCTGCCCTAGAGAATAAAATGGCTGTCATTGCAATACTTTTCGTCAAACTGTATTTGCGCAGCGGTCTTACAAGCGCACTTTTTTGGGGAAAAAAATTAACCTTTTTGCATAAAAAAATGACTACAGTAAAGTTGGCCATTTTATTTTATTTTTTTTTTAATATTGTGAAAGATAATGTTACGCCGAGTAAATTGATACCCAACATGTCACGCTTCAAAATTGCGCCTGCTCGTGGAATGGCGTCAAACTTTTACCCTTAATCTCCATAGGCGATGTTTAAAAAATTCAACAGGTTGCATGTTTTGAGTTAGAGGAGTGGTAGAAAAAATGTAGCGCATAATATGTGTGTGTATATAAACCCAAAATATAAAGAGTGTTGCTCAATTACATTTCAGTCCAAAAAAAATATTGGTGAATCATTGACCAAATATCATATAATAAACAGTCAACAAACCAATGAGTAGATGGGGAAAGGGGTGTAATGTCCCACTGCATGGGAATATGGATGTAATCCCAAAGGAAGATGATGTTCCAACAGTTGGCAAAAGGTTGTATAGATCCGTGGAGCGAAAACACATCAACCAGACAATGGCATCATGGGAAAGATGGTATGTATAGACTCTTACCAAATTCTGTGGACTCCCTTGTCGGCGACAGGGAGTCTGGAAAGCAGTGTGCCACCCAGGGCATAAGGAAGGATATCCCAGCAGTCGAACCTCCAAGCTGGACTCTGCGTAGATTTCCGGGGGTCGCCAGGCAAGTCCTCTCAGCAGATAACCAGAATATGGATCCCGAAGATAGAATATCCCTCATGGAACTGGAGTTAAACACTCACTCTTATTCAGATAGTATGTGGAAAGAGAATATGCTTCCACATAGTGCAGATAAAAAGAGGATGTTTTTTATTGCTAAAAAAACTTTACAATAAAAACGTGATCACAAGATATAAAAGGAATAGGCAACATGAAGGTTGAATAGGCCCGACGCGTTTCAACCTAGGGGTCTTCTACTGGGGCGCTGTGCTGGCAGGGCGTCAAAAGTCCTGCAATCAGCTTCTTTGCAGCGCTTTCGTGTTTTTGCCACCGGGCTAGGTGCGCCGATGGCCCGAGCCCTTTCACACTGCCAGCTCCTGAAAAACGCCCCAGTGTGAAAGGGGTCCTAAGCGGCTCTTTACCAGCGTTTTTTGGGCGCTGGCAGTGTGAAAGGGCTCGGGCTTTCACATTGGGATTGCAGATGAGGCTTCTTTCGGGCGCTTTACAGGCGTTTGTTTTTTAATGCTAAAGTGCCTGAAAAACGCCCCAGTGTGAAAGGGGTCTTAAGGAGTTTTCTCCCATAACAGGGGTGAACCTACCTTTTTATAAAGAGGTCAGCCTTGTGCTTTCATTGTAATGGCTTGTTGCCCCAACACCTTGTCATGTGTTTCTACTGCCTGTAAAGTGATGCCTGTATCTTCCTACATGGGACACCTTTTGAGCGGTCAAGATATGAGGTCCCTAAAGTAAGCAAAAAGGAACCAGATGTTTAGGACCTGCGCCTGACACCATCAGCAATGTCATGGTGGCCAGTGGTCTCCTGCCTTTAACTCAGGAGATCTGTGGAAGGTTCAGTGAAATTTTTTTAATTTTCAGTTAGTACTCATAGGCCTTCAGAGCCAACCTCCACTTGAGCCATAGTTTAAAATCTCTAACCCTTCGTACTCCTCCACGTTTATAAGTTTAGGGGGGGGGGGGGGTTATTACATGTACATCCAGACAGGTTTTCTTTGCCCCCCTGGCATTTGAGTGCTTGGGACACCCCTTTTAGCCCGTTGGCTAACTCCGTGTGTGCGTGACAGCAGTATCCTTCCTGCACTCAGCAGTATGTTCCCAGGTTTTGCTGGGTTCCCTGCACCCTGGCATCCCCTGTTCAAATGTGTCTGGAATTTCACTCTGAGGAAAATATTATATCTTTGGATACTATTGAACCTCTAGTGGTAATTGGCACCCCTCAGCATCCTCCCTCTCCAGGTCAACCCCCTGATTTACAAGATTGGATTCTACTGCTCCTTTTTCTGTCTCTTCTGTGCTTTGAAGGCACCTGCTATTTTATACTGCACTGAACCTTATACCCATCCTAGTGCTTTTTCCTGGCATGCCATTGTGGATGTTTGACCTTCCTTAAAGCGGAGCTCCACCCAAAAGTGGAAGCTCAGCTTGTTCACACCCTCTCCACATTTTGGCGGGAAGCAGGTACCTGGTTTTGACAGGTACCCGCTCTCACTTCCTGGTAAGATTGCTGCAAGGCGATCTACTTAAAGGGGTTTGTTCAGAGTGGCCCTGATCCTCCTGTTCTAGGGTCCCTCTGCAGCTGTCTTGGCTCCTCCCCACAATAGCTACCCCCCCCCCTCTGGGAAGCTCTATCCCGAGTGTAGTCATACAGAGTGTATGACTCGGTCCTGCCCCCCTGGTGCGCTGCTATCCTATCTATCCAATCAACGGCCAGACCCCATGGAGAAGAGGATGCCGGGGACGCGCACAGCAGGTGATTGAGCTCAGGTAAGTAAACGGGGGGGGGGGGGGGCTGGGGGAGCCGTTATTGCCAGGTGGTGTTTCTCCTTAATGCATAGGATGCATTAAGGTGAAAAAACACAAACCTTTACAACCCCTTTAATGTCCGGCCCCCTTCAACCCCCCGCTGCCTTCAGTGACCTGTGTCTGTCCCAGAAGATGGCGGGACTATTCCAAAACCGCGACTCACGCGTGCATGGTAGTAAACTGGCTGTGCTTATTTGCAATGCCTGCACCCAAAGCTGGTGGATGAATCGGCTCAGGGTGCAGGAATTGTGATTCCTGGACAGGTAAGTGTCCTAATATTAAAAGTTGGTAGCTACAGTATTTTTTGTTTTTCCTCCAAAGTGGAACTCTGCTTTAACCACTTCTGTACACCCCCTATGAATTTGTATCAGAGCAGGTTTTGCATTTTGATACCACATGTGTGGGACTTTTTGGGAGCCTATCCGCGTACGGGGCCCCGAAAACCAATCACTGCCTTCAGGATTTCTAAGGGCGTACATTTTTGATTTTACTCCTCACTACCTATCACAGTTTTGAAGGCCATAAAATGCCCAGATGGCATAAAACCCCCCCAAATGACCCCATTTTGGAAAGTAGACACCCCAAGCTATTTGCTTTGAGGCATGTTGAGTCCATGGAATGTTTTATATTTTGACACAAGTTGTGGTAAGTGACAAATTTTTTTTTTTTGCACAAAGTTGTCACTAAATGATATATTGCTCACACAGGCCATGGGCATATGTGGAATTGCACCCCAAAATACATTTAGCTACTTCTCCTGAGTACGGGGATACCACATGTGTGGGACTTTTTGGGAGCCTAGCCGCGTACGGGGCCCCGAAAACCAATCACCGCCTTCAGGATTTCTAAGGGTGTAAATTTTTGATTTCACTCTTCATTGCCTATCACAGTTTCGGAGGCCATGGAATGCCCAGGTGGCACAACCCCCCCCCCCAAATGACCCCATTTTGGAAAGTAGACACCCCAAGCTATTTGCTGAGAGGCATGGTGAGCATTTTGCAGCTAATTTGTTTTTGAAAATAAAGAAAGACGAGAAATTTTTTTTTTTTTTTTCAAAACTTTGTGACAAAAAGTGAGGTCTTCAAAATACTCACTATCCCTCTCATCAAATAGCTTGGGGTGTCTACTTTCCAAAATGGGGTCTTTTGGGGGGGTTTTTTGCAACCTGGGCATTCCATGGCCTCCGAAACTGTGATAGGCAGTGAAGAGTGAAATCAAAAATTTACGGCCTTAGAAAGCCTGAAGGCGGTGCTTTGGTTTTCGGGGTCCCGTACGCGGCAAAGCTCCCAAAAAGTCTCACATGTGGTATCCCCGTACTCAGGAGAAGCAACAGAATGTATTTTGAGGTGTAATTTCACATATTCCCATGGCATGTTTGAGCAATATATCATTTAGTGACAACTTTGCGCAAAAAAAAAAAAAATTGTCTTTCCCGCAACTTGTGTCACAATATAAAATATTCCATGGACTCGACATCCCTCTCAGCAAATAGCTTGGGGTGTCTACTTTCCAAAATGGGGTCATTTGGGGGGGTTTTGAACTGTCCTGGCATTTTATGCACAACATTTAGAAGCTTATGTCATACATCACCCACTCTTCTAACCACTTGAAGACAAAGCCCTTTCTGACACTTTTTGATTACATAAAAAAACAATTTTTTTTTTGCAAGAAAATTACTTTGAACCCCCAAACATTATATATTTTTTTTAAAGCAAATGCCCTACAGATTAAAATGGTGGGTGTTTCATTTTTTTTTTTTTCACACAGTATTTGCGCCGCGATTTTTCAAACGCATTTTTTGGGGAAAAAAACTTTAATGCACTAAAACACTATATTGCCCAAATGTTTGATGAAATAAAAAAGATGATCTTAGGCCGAGTACATGGATACCAAACATGACATGCTTTAAAATTGCGCACAAACGTGCAGTGGCGACAAACTAAATATATTTTTAAAAGCCTTTTACAGGTTACCACTTTAGATTTACAGAGTAGGTCTACTGCTAAAATTACTGCCCTCGATCTGACCTTCGCGGTGATACCTCACATGCATGGTGCAATTGCTGTTTACATTTGACGCCAGACCGACGCTTGCGTTCGCCTTAGCGCGAGAGCAGGGGGGACAGGGGTGCTTTAAAAAAAAAAAAAATCATTTTTATTATCTCAGGGAATGTAAATATCACCTATCATAGCAATAGGTAGTGACAGGTACTCTTTTTTTTTTTTTTGAAAAAAATTGGGGTCTATTAGACCCTAGATTTCTCCTCTGCCCTCACAGCATCTGACCACACCAAGATCGGTGTGATAAAATGCTTTCCCAATTTCCCAATGGCGCTGTTTACATCCGGCGAAATCTAAGTCATAAAATGCTCGTAGCTTCCGGTTTCTTAGGCCATAGAGATGTTTGGAGCCACTCTGGTCTCTGATCAGCTCTATGGTCAGCTGGCTGAATCACCGGCTGCATTTTCAGGTTCCCTGTTGAGACAAGAGAGCCAGAGAAAAACACGGAAGACGTTGGGTATGGGGGGGGGGCATTCCCTCCCACTGCTTGTAAAAGCAGTCTAGAGGCTAATTAGCCGCTAGGATTGCTTTTACATGAAAGCCGACCGCTGGCTGAAAAGAATGATACCAAGATGATACCTAAACCTGCAGGCATCATTCTGGTATAACCACTCAGTCGTGAATGGCGTGCCTGAAGACAAAAAAATGGTTAACAATAAAGCACAGTAAACGGTAAAGTATAAAAAAATTGCATACCTGAAAAGCAAACATGATAAAACATAACAATAAAACATTGCAGAATAGAATACAGTAAAAAAGAGCAGAACAATAGAGAGAGAACAATAAAACAACTATTTTTTTTTTTATTTTATATTTTTGTATGTGTTTTTACACTTTTTTTTGTAACTAACTTTTATAACTGTAACCGGTTCCAGGTTCGGGTCTCTCAAAATGCGATGGCATCTTGAGAGACCCTGTGAAAGTGTGCCTAGTCTGTGCAATGCTGTACCCTACGCTAATACTCAACTAGTGAATGGTAGCGTTCAAAACATTCACCAATGCAAAGACCAGGATTGTCAGGACAGGAGGGACAATAATAGCAGGTGTCACGCCTATATCCGCGCTTGCTGCAGACACAACATCTTTTTTGGGGGGTTCGCTGGGTAGCGGTACTCGGGAGGACATAAAGAAAATGCCTCTCATGCAGCTGACTGCATTTGGTTGGGGATGTGAATGGGGGAAGTACGGGCGCTGCAGAAGCGGTGGGTTCCCAATTAGGATTGGCGAATGCAGTAGGAAGGGCACTATGGGCACGACGGGCCTGTGTTTGTCTTTTTGGTGGCAGCGGGACACTACTTGTGCTTGCCACCTCACGAGCTTGAACTGCACTTATGGGACTCGCCACATCACCAAGTGTTACTGCAGTGCTGGTTTGACTACGACCGGGGTGTACTAGGCCGCTGGTGCTTGCCAGTTCACCAAAACGCTACAAAAAAAACTGTTAGCGATCGCAGGGATCAGGCCTGACTCTGCGAACGCTGCAGTTATGCGTGTAGTGTTTTGTAAGTGACAGTGATCGATTGATACTGCACTTGGGTGGGATGGGCCGGGCGGAGGGGCAAAACACAGGTGCTAGCAGGTATCTGGGCTGATCCCGCTAACACTGCGTGTTTGGGAACCCTAAACTGCTGGGGACGCTAGTATAGATCTGATCGGATCAGATATTGATCCGTTCAGATACTATACCACTAAGGGAGGCGTATGCTGCGTGCGTGGGTGTTGGCGGTACTGGCGCTAATCTGACGCTGCCTGGGGCGACACATATCACCGCCGGGCGATCGGGGGGCTAAACCTTTATTCGGTAATAAACGGCGGGTGCCCTGACACTATAAAAAATAAACTAACCAGCGTCACCCGTAACGGTTATACGGTGATCAGTGGTGAAAGGGTTAACTAGGGGGCAATTAAGGGGTTAAAACATTTATTAGATAGTATATGGGGGTCCCTGACGCTATAAAACGCTGACGGCGTACCTAAATATTTACCTCCCTAACTAGCGTCACCAGCGACACTAATACAGCGATCAGAAAAATGATCGCTTAGTGACACTGGTGACGGGGTGATCAAGGGGTTAAAACTTTATTAGGGGCGTACCCTAGACCTACAGGGGGCTAACACTCACTGCCCTAACACTGTAACTGTCACAAACTGACACCAATCCGTAATCAGAAAAAAAAAATACTGCTTGGTGTCAGTTTGTGACGGGGGGGGGGGGTCGGGGGTGTTTTTTATGCCTGGCATGTTCTACTGTGTGTGTGTGTTTGTGTTTTGTGCACTTACATGTCTTCTCTCCTCGGCGCTGGAACGGAAACTGCCAAGCCGAGGAGAGATGACATCACATCCTCTGCCTGTGTGAAACTACACACAGGCAGGGGAGGATTGCGATTGGCTGGGAGCGATCGCGAGGGGGGGGGGGCATGATCGGATGGTCTCCCCCTCTCCTCCCAACGCTCCCAGTGAAATGCCGACCGCCGCTGGCACCGGGGGGGGGGGGGGTCCGATCGGACCCCCTGCCCGCGGGAGGCAGATCACGTATGGGTACGTGATTCTGCCTGCCCGTGCCATTCTGCCGCAGTATATCTGCGTTAGGCGGTCGGCAAGTGGTTAAATTGCTTTCTCCTTCACTGAAGGGCACTGATGAGGAGGCACTAGTATGTAGAACTGATGGGCGGCACTGATGAGGTAATGAGTTATTACTGGTGGGCACCTCTGGGGGCTGTACTGATTCCGATCTCCCTGCCAGCGCGAACCGAGGAAAGCTGGTTACGTTATTTGGTCACAGCTGATCACGTAAAGAGCCTACGTCCATAGACTTTACCACGATCGGAGATGTGCTGCGTCCGAGTGACGCACAGCACTACCTATTGCCGCGCTGCATGCCCTCGCGGCTTATCCTGCTGAACGTCATGACGCCCAGTCAGGATAACAGAGCCACGTTGCAAACGTCAATCTGCAATGGGGCGGGCGGGAAGTGGTTAAAGCAGGATTCCGGCCAGCTAAAAAAATTTTTTAAAGTCAGCAGCTACAAACACTGTAGCTGGTGACTTTTTAAATAAGTAGACTTACCTGTCCTTGGTGCCCGCGATGTCGGCCGCCCGAGGCCGAACCGTCCCTCGGCTCTCGGGTCCCGGCACCGCCATCCTAGGTAAGGCAAACGGGCAGTGGAGCCTTGCAGCTTCACTGCCAGTTTCCTACTGCGCATGCGCGAGCGGCGCAGCGATCTGTGAATGGCCCCGTGGTGTTCTGGGAACACGCACAGTTCCCAGAAGACAACGGGACCGCTCACCGAGAAGAACACGCTGCGGAATAGGAAGAGGCAGATTAGGAAGACTGACTAGCAACAAGGAGATATATATATATATAAATTTTTTTTTTTTTAGGAATTTTGGTGGCACTTTTGCACTTTTTTTTTTTTACGGGTGGCCGTCTGCTTTAAACAAGCTCCTGTCTGCAATGGCAATATTTAGAAAAAAAAATTATCAACAGGTGGCCTCAATAGCATCTTTTTAATTAAGCGGAAAGCGAACATCTTGTTAAAAATATTAGTGCTGCCTGTATCTGTGTGGGAGACCTGATTTCGCATCCTATCCTAGTTAAATCTTTTTTATTTTTTATATATCCCAAGGTATTCTGATTGATAGAATTGAGCTTTAATTTAATAACCTGTATGGAAGTCTTGATAAAAACGTTAACATGTTAGTTGAAATGTGATTCCTCAAATTAGCAGTTTTATTGGGATTGCAATGGTGATTACCATGGTTTCTGATTTCAGTGATCATTTATAGAGAAATTACTCTTCTTAAAGCACTTGTTATGTCTGTTTAGTGGCACTTTGAGTTGTCAAGGAAGAGGAAATGAATGCACTGGTTTTGGGTGAGGAGGTGGCTACATGTGCCATACTGCTTTAATCGGTGGTGTGACATTCTTCAGGCCAGTAACCTTTCAATCTGTAGATGCCAGATAGTGTTCCCTTAGAATTAGGCTACTTAAAGCTGTAAGGCCTCTTCTCTTACACATGATACTCCGGTTTGCGCATCTACTTTTTCAGACTTTATTTTTTTTTTTTTTTTGTATGTTTTTTCACGCATGTGAAAACGTATTCTCACGGTTTTTGTTTGCACTTGTAAACTGGCATTTGAAAACATTTTGCATGCATATGAGGTGTAAATTGATGAGCAAAAAATGCTGATTCCCCCCCCCCCCCCCCTTTTTTTTTTTTTTTTTTTTTTTTTCTCTGAGGAATGCACGGCGCGTGTGCGCATAGGCATATTACAATTAATGTGAAGGAAAGGGGGAAATTGCTGCGCTCTGTGAAGCTGCTAACACTAAAACAAACACTCCTATTCGGTGAATAAAATAGTGTAGCGAAAAAATGAACCAATGGAACACTATATAGTGTACCAAACAAATGTAAAATGGTTGCAAAACGTGAAAACACAACATATACTGTGTACATACAGTAAATTGGTGACATATAAAACAATCTAAATGTCCCATAAAGTTGAAATAAAAAAAAAAGAATGTTCATGAACACCAAACAGAGGTATTGGTGAAGGACATAAGGCTTATGTCCAGTCTGGCTGGTAGAAAATCCTCAGTGACAATTGGTGTAACAATGTAAACCGGGATCTGGCTATGGAACATGTTCAGAGCTGGACTAAGGTTCTTCTAATAAGAAGTTGAAGAACCTACTACCTAATAATACTACTTGCCAGACAGGGTGGACCCACTTGCCCTACGACAATGGGTCAATTCAGCTTTTATTGGCCAGAAGCCTGTTGATCAAAAGATGGAACCACCTTTGATGCGATTGGAACGTATGGAGAGATCGCTCCCAAAATGAGCAACCAGTCAATCAAGATGGATTCAGGAGATATGCCACTGCCAGGTTTCCAGGGTTCAGGCAATTCTTTAGGCCAGGAAAGGATTGGACCTCAATGGAGGGTCCGTACCAAGGACCGATAATAGATGGAATATTTTCACATTTGGACCGGGATGAAAAATTATAAAAAGGGCTTCATACAGTGCAGGTCAAAAAAGGAAAGTGGAATTTTTTAAAAGATTAAAAAAAAAAACCATCAAATTGCAGATGAATGCTTAATGGTGATCACAAGAAAAAATGGTGGAAGTATGTGGACCAGGCCCAACTCGTTTCGTCCAATAGGACTTCAACTGGGGCATAACACTGCTCCCCCACATTGCTCTTATTTAACATGTCCCATTTATCTCTAAAAAAAAAAAAAAAAAAAAAAAAGCGGCAGCCGGTATTGATGGCCCCCAAGCGTGAGTCTCGCGCCTCGTAAGATCTTATGGAATATAATCCTTCAATGTTAAAAGGAAGGGTAATTGCACCCGCCCCATTGGAACCTAGAAAGTGTGGCCACTGGCGTGAGTTTGTTACTTCCAGAGTCATGTCGGTTTACTATCCGCAATGAGGCTTAAGCCGCCTCCCTTTGGAGTATGGGAGTGCAGTTGTTGACGTCAACACGATGTGACGCCAACGTGGCCTCGTTCTGAGGTCATGTGATGGTCATGTGCCTGGCCCTCTTGCTAAGCTGTGAATGGCTGGTCTGGCTGCCTACCTGGATCGGGGCTTGTGCTGGGCCGGGCGTTCACCCAGAGCATCTGATGGGGCTTGATGTCATGGCACTATGACAGGTATGTGACTGACTGTGAGTCACGTGCTTGGTCTCGTGATTTGGGGATTGGCGCATGCGCGGGTTACACTGTTGCAAATTTACACAGGTGGTTGCCCAGCGATGCACCCTTCTTGTAGACCTTGTAACATCGAACTGCATGATGGGATTGCTACTTTGGAAGAGATGATGGGACAAGTTATAAATAAGAGCAATGTGGGGGAGCAGTGTTATGCCCCAGTTGAAGTCCTATTGGACTAAACTAGTCGGGCCTGGTTTACGTACATCCCACATTGCTTCCGCCATTTTTTCTTGTGATCAACATTAAGCATTCATCTGTAATTTGATGTTTGGAATTTTTTAAAAGATTAAAACTTTCCTTTTTTGACCTGCACCGCATGGAGCCCTTTTTTATAATTTTTCATCCCGGTCCAAATGTGAAAATGTTCCATCTATTATCGGTCCTTGGTACGGATCCTCCATTGAAGTCCAATCCTTTCTTGGCCTAAAGAATTGCCTGAATCCTGGAAATCTGGCCGTGGCATATCTCCTGGATCCATCTTGATTGACCGGTTGTTTGTTTTTGGAGCGATCTCTCCATACATTCCAATCGCATCCGAGGTGGTTCCATTGTTTGATCATCTGGCTTCTGGCCAATAAAAGCTCGATTGACCCATTGTCGTATAGCAAGTGGGTCCACCCTGTCTGGTAAGAAGTCTTTATCTAAATTTTTATTAGCAGAACCTTAGTCTAGCTCTGAATGTGTTCTGTAGCCAGATCCCGGTTTACATTGTTACACTAATTGTCACTGAGGATTTTCTACCAGCCATTCAGACTGGACATAAGACTTGTCATTCACCAATACTTCCCTGTTTGATGTTCATGAACATTCTTTCTTTTTGATTTCAACTTTATGGGACATTTTAGATTATTTAATGTCACCAATTCACTGTGCACAGTATATGTTGTGTTCATGTTTTTACAACCATTTTTATATTTGGTACACTATATAGTGTTCCATTGGTTCATATAGCACTACACGTTCTTTTATATTACAATTAATGGGCTGTATTTTAGCTCAGTAAAAAACTGTACTGAACTTTTTCAAGCTGCAGTGTGCAATTTCAGTCTGTAGTGTGCAAGAGGCCTAAACCTGTACATTGCACATGGTCAGTAAAGTAACCGGTTCACTCTGACAGGCTCTGTAAACAAGCTTTTACTTCTGAGGGTGCAGGATCTGTAGGTTGTGGGAAAATTTAGGGCATTTGCAGTGGTGGTAAAAACTCAACCGTACACCAATCATGAGCTTAACCAGTCCTACTGCTTTTCATGCATGCTCATGATGTAATATTGATGCGTGATGGGAGCTTACCTGCTGCCTTTTTGTTTTTATATAGGACGGCTCCCAGAGGTAAGAGTGCAGAATGTAAATATGCATACTTTGAATCCAGGCGCCATTTTCCCAGGTTCCTTTTTCCTAAATGGCCATTGGACAAGGCCGCCCTTGGGGCATGTTGTCTGAGAGGTCAAACTTGGGCTCCATAGTGTTATGAACTTTGTGCATATGACCTGTTCCTCTGATTATATCAGTTACTTAGCTTTACTAATTACCCCACATTCTTGGGATTCACTACATTATTTTTGACTAGAGAATTTTCTACACTATTTACGCTCTGTTTTTTTGCTTTGTAGGTTCAGCTATAACGGGTCCGGTGGCAAAAGAATGTGCAGACCTGTGGCCCAGGATCGCCTCAAATGCTGGAAGCATTGCCTGAACATGCCATCTGTTTGTAAAATAAAATTCTTGTTACAAAGATGTTTTTTGTTCATTTTATTACTGAACTGCGCCAAGACGTTAGCAAACTGAATGAAAAGACCAACAAAAACGGGGGAACCTGCTATCCTAATATGATGTATCAAAAACTGTCTAGGGATAAAAGGATTGACAGCGCTAACCCTTTTATGTGTCTATCAGTGCTCATATGTGCAATGTGTGCATCATATTAACTGCTACAAAAAATTCAGAAAAAAAAATCTAAACTGTATACCCTGTCAAACGCGTATATCCGTCATTTATGGAACAAGAGGAAGGGTAGGAGCTCCCATAGCGTAACAGTTTTCAAATGTTTCTTTTCTAAAAGCTGGTGTTTTTGAGCCGCAAGAGTGATCTTGGTGTACAAGGTAAGTAATCGCCTGAGCTTAGCACGTGTGTCTGTGCGTGGGGGGGCGCATGTAGTGCTTTGAGTGTAGGATGTGACAGGAATGAGTCTGTGGTGATATGGGGGGGGGGGGGGAGTGACTAGGGATAGCGAGGAAAGGGAAGGTTGGTGTTGTCTAATATTACATAGATTGAAAAAAAAACATTCAGTTCAACCAAGGGAAAAAAAATTTGCCACAAGGAAATTTTAGCCTGCGGTACAGATCAAGCCAATCTGAAAGCCTTACCACAAAGGCTGGTGAGTGACCACAAAGAGGGGGGGGGGGGTGTAGTGTAGTACTCAATGAGTCTGGAACAAACAAGTGTTGACCCTGAAGTGGAGTGATAGGTGAGATGTATATGTCCTGTCCACCATCCACAATGACACCTTGGGTGGAAAGCCACAGAAGACAGTCCAGTCCAAAAATCTGAATGCATACATGATTATAAATGGTTCATGGGAGGTCTGGATCGCAATGATCAAATGTTACTGCCCTATTTAGCCATCAGATGGTCCTGCTAGGAAAGGTTTACATTTTGTATTTGGCAAGTTATAATTCCACGAGTCCACGGATAGACTCGGAGGTCCCTGGCTCCATTCAGGGAATGAACTCGCATCAGATATTTAGGTGTCAGGGCACATTTTACCTAAATACAGTATCTCATGTGATGCTGTTTATTCACTAGATTGTTTATGCGGTATTAACCGAAAATGCTTGGTAAATACCGCATTAAAATCCGTTCACAGAAGGAAATAAATGCATGTGAAAATTAACACCTTCCTGCCTAACAAACAGCCAGGCGGTGGCTTTATCGTTCTGAGTGAGCCCGGGTTCACACCATAATTCGCTGCGGACCGCACAGGAGCGCTGTGCGTCCCTGTTCACCGTTTCAGGGACGACTCGGGGCCGATTCTATGCCTGAATTCAGCCCTGAAACGCAGCCAAAGACGCACAGCGTTTTTGTGCAGTGCGCACCGCAGCCGCCCCGGAGATATGTGAACCGGCTCCATAGGGAGCCAGTCACATTCTCCTGCTATGCGAATTAGATGTGCGGAAACGCACATCTAATTTGCATAGGTGTGAACCCGGGCTAAAAAAAAAATTTCCCATGATGCTCATGCACTCTGCAGTGTAGTTGAGCATCATGGGAAATGTAGTTCCGAAACATCTGGGGTGCTTGGGTTCGCCATCACTTCTCTAGGGTGTCTGAGAAAAAAATACTTAAGTAGTTAAAATGTTTACCAGTATTGTGCATTCTATTTAAAAGGATTATATCTATGCCAAAAAGTTCCGGTCTTTAGTATTAACTTTTTGATATAAAAGATTTGTATTCACACCTCCACCATTCATATAGCTTCATGTCTGAGTTGCAGTTAAAATACCTGTTATATCCTACTTCTGGGTATATTTATTATATATGATATAAGTTATATATTTTCGTTTCACTGTATAAATTAACCCCTTATAGTACTGTAGTAAATCTGTTTTTGTACTATAAAGGGCTTATTTTTGTTTTGTTTTTAACACCATTATGACAGGTGATATACAAGAAGCATGCTGCTGCTACTAAATGTCTTAGAGCCCTTGCACACTGGGGCGGCGTCGGCGGTAAAACGCCGCTATTATTAGCGGCGGTTTACCGTCGGTATTCGGCCGCTAGCGGCCGAGAAAGGGTTAAATACCACCGCAAAGCGCCTCTGCAGAGGCGCTTTGCCGGCGGTATAGCCGCGCCGTCCCATTGATTTCAATGGGCAGGAGCAGTAAAGGAGCGGTATACACACCGCTCCGAAGATGCGGCTAGCAGGACTTTTTTTTACCGTCCTGCCAGCGCATCGCTCCAGTGTGCAAGCCCTCGGGGCTTTCACACTGGAATGACAGTAGCGGCACTTTCGGGGCGGTTTGCAGGCGCTATTATTAGCGCAATAGCGCCTGCAAACCGCCCCAGTGTGCAAGGGCTCTTATGCTAGCCATACATGTAATGAATTTTGCATGAATATTCTTTATACATTTGAATGCATAAATGTTTGAAAACTTCACTTGCTTAACATTCAATTTTAAAATGAGAACTACATACTGTCTGAAAGGTCATTCGATTGAGAAGTTTTCTATTCTGCCCCTTCAAATTTTCCGGTCATTGTGTTCGAAAGCCAATGTTGATTTGACCCCAGTAATGATTAGAAAATCGAATGAATGTTCTTACACTAATTTTTCCTTCTAAAATGTGTTATATGGCCAGCACAAGTGACATCAGGCACAGGTGGCTTGTACCAAGCTATCTGCCTATGGCAAAGGACTCTGATATGCATAATATAACAGACTTGTCTGAAAATCTTGAAAACAGCGTTTAAAGCGGAGTTCTGCTTAAAAAAAAAAAGTCAGCAGCTGCAAATACTGCAGCTGCTGACTTATAATAATCGGACACTTACCTGTCCCAGGATCCAGCGATGTGGAGGAATGAAGCCCCACTAGTCTTCCCCCCCCCCCCCCTTCCTCTCTGCGGCGCCGGTATTGTAACTGGGTGCCTGGCTGTGGCTTCGCAGCCGGGCAATCGACTTGCTGGGCAATCATCTGGGACCTGTGACGTGTCCTGGATGATTGCCGAGAGGGAGGGGGGAGAAGTGATCTCCCCTGCGGTGCGCCAGGAGTAAGTGGGAGCTGGGACCCTATAAAAAGAGGGTATCCGCTCAAGACCCCCCCCCCCCAAAAAATGAAGCAGAAGCATTTTTGGATGGAACTCCGCTTTAACCACTTCAGCCCAGGAAGATTTGGCTGCTGAATGACCGGGCCATTTTTTGCGATTCGGCACTGCGTCGCTTTAACTGACAATTGCGTGGTCGTCCTTTTTTTCCCACAAAGAGCTTTCTTTTGGTGGTATTTGATCGCCTCTGCGGTTTTTATTTTTTGCGCTGTAAACAAAAAAAACCGTCAATTTTGAAGAAAAAAAATTTTGTACTTTTTGCTATATCCCCATTGCTTTAAAAAAAAAAAAAAAAAATTCTCAGTTTAGGCCGATATGTAGTCTACATATTTTGGGTAAAAAGAAATCACAATAAGCCTATATTTATTGGTTTGCGCAAAAGTTATAGTGGCTATAAAATGGGGGATAGATTTTATGGCATTTTTATTATGCATTTTTTTTTTTTTTTTTTTTTTTTATCGGGACTGCAATTATGGCGGACATTTTTGGGACCATTGGCATTTATACAGCGATCAGTGGTTTAAAAATACACTTTTTACTGTAAAAATGTCACTGGCAGGGAAGGGGTTAACTGTTCCCTGCTTTGTGTTTCTAACTGAAGGGGGCTGACTAGAGGAAGTGACGGATCGTGGTTCCTAGCTAATAGAAACCCACAATCTGTCACTTCTCTCAGAACAGTTCAGGGAAGTGTGTTTACACACACTCGTCCCTGTTCGATGTTTCGTGCTCGCGATCACTCGTGGCTGGCGGTCATTGTGACCGTCGGCCATGGTAATCGGCACCCCTGCTGTGCAGCGGGCGCGTGCCTGCTATCCCGAGTGCCGACCTGCCACTGTAAAATGAATGTCCCCTGATGAAGTCACGTGACCGTGACGGGATAGGCATCCAAGACTGATGTATGCAAACGAGCTTGCCGCAGATAAGTTTTTCTGTGTGTTTTTTCTTGTAAGTGAAGTGAGTACCCTCACCATTGTTTTAATAAAAACCAACCTCTGATTGAAATACTACACTATCTGGCCCCTTCTTTCCTTTTAATCCCCCTCCTGCTCCACTGAGAGACAAAGACCCACTAACGGCTCCATCCAGCCCAGGTATCCAAGTGAGAGGTAGTTAGGAGTACAAGGGAGAAGCAGCCATTACCAGCAACTTTATGCAGTTACCTCCTTTACCGCAAGGCACCTCCCTTGGGACTACATCTTCCGAAATGGCGCCCTGCTGTTGCTGAGTAATCGCCCAGGAAGCAAGTTGGCAAGATTCCCTATAAAGCCCTTTAAAGGGACATCCTTCGAAGTCCATCTCACAGCTTCCTCTACTAAGCCTGTTTTGACCCCCCTGAGTAAGGGCGGTCGCTGGCTCTCTGGTAAGCCTTCATTACTCGATCACCAGGTGGTGGGAAGCACAGGCAGTGGATTGATCCAGAACTCCGCATGGAACATTTGTTTGGATTTTATTTACACTATATTTCAGAACTTTGCACTCATTGCACATGTTTTGTCACCATTTATGGACTTTTTGTTTGAAAGGTTTTTTCACTAGTCATTTATTATTAGATGTTTATTTTTTACTGTTGCTTTATTATCAGGTGTTATACATCACTGTTGCATAGAAATTTGCAGTTTATTATTTTCACATTTCCATTCATGATACATGTCCAGCGCTGCACTTTTCTCTTTACATGTAAAATGAAGGTGGCTGGTCAGCAAGCGGTTAAAGTATTCTATTCCCCCCCACCCCCCCTTTAAATAAAAGATCTTTAAAACCTGATCTGTACCAGATACAACCTCTAATAGTATATACATCTCTTCTGTCTACTATTGTCAGTGTGGATTAGCGATTTTGTTTCCTTACCCTATAGATAGTCATTTACATTTACCACTACATATTGAAGAATTTTTTGTTTTTACTACATAAATTATACACAATTTTTTTTTGAAATCGTTAGTTGCAGCCCTGAATCACCCCCCCCCCCCTTCCCATTTTATAATAAAATAGTCACATATAAGACCTGTACATGATTCATCCAGTGCAAGCTGGAATTGTATGACCGCAAGAAAAGTAAATCTATCCAGAAATAGCCCAAGAGGGCTGTCTCCCCTGCAAGAGCTGTCGTAGCTATACATCGGCTCCCAGGGCCGGTATAGCAGGCGCATGCTGCACAGTGGGGATGCTGATGCCGACTGTCGTGATGACTGCCGGCCACGAGCGATCGTGAGCAGGAGACAGAACAGGGACGAGTGTGTGTAAACACACTTCCCTGTTCTGACAGGAGTAACAGATCGTGTGTTCCTATTAGCTAGGAACCACGATCTGTCACTTCCTCTAGTCAGTCCCCTCCCTCTTCAGTTAGAATCACCTCCCAGGGAACACAGTTAACCCCTAGATGGCCCATTAGTGTTAACCTCTTCGCTGTCAGTGACATTTTTACAGTATTCAATGCATTTTTATAGCATTGATCACTGTATTAATGCCAGTGGTCCCAAAAATGTGTCAAATTGTCTGATGTGTCTGCCATAATGTTGCAGTCACGATAAAAATTGCAGATCGCCGCCTTTACTAGTAAAAAAATACTATAAATCTATTCCTATTTTGTAGACTCTAACTTTTGCGCAAACAAATCAATATATGCTTATTGCGATGGTGTTTGTTTTTTTTTTACCAAAAATATGTAGAATACATGATCGCCTAAACAGAAAAAATTTGCCTTTTTTAAAAAAAAAAAAAAATGGGGATATTTTATATTAGCAAAAAGTACAAAATTATTGTTTTTTTTTTTTTTTTTTTTCCAAAATTGTCGCTTTTTTTGTTAGCACAAAAAATAAAAACCGCAGAGGCGATCAAATACCACCAAAGAAAGCTCTATTTGTGGGGGGAAAAAGGGACATCAATTTTGTTTGGGTGCAACATCCTGCGACTGCGCAATTGTCAGTTAACGTGATGCAGTGCCGACTCGTAAAAAGTGCTCTGGTTAGGAAGGGGGTACATTTTTTTTTTTCGGGGCTGAAGTTGTTAAAATAAAACAATAAAACCTAATATTCCCATATACTAAGAGTTAAAGTTTGCATTTCTGTCCATCATTGTGTAATGCTGTTCAGATGGTAGCTCCTGGTGCTAGAAGGCACACATACAGTGCCTTGAAAAAGTATTCGTACCCCTTGAAGTTTTCCATATTTTGTCATGTTACAAGCAAAAACGTAAATGTATTTTATTGGGATTTTATGTGGTAGACCAACACAAAGTGGCACATAATTGTGAAGTGTAAGAAAAATGATTCATGGTTTTCAATTTTATTTTTATTTTTTTTACAAATATGTGAAAAGTGTGGGGTGAATTTGTATTCAGCCCCCCTAAGTCAATACTTTGCAGAACCCCCTTTTGCTGCAATTACAGATGCAGGTCTTTTGGGGGATGTCTCTACCAGATTTGCACATCTAGAGTGACATTTGCTCATTCTTTGCAAAATAGCTCAAGTGCTGAATGGCCCTGTGCTGATCACATGCACTTTCCCAAGAAAAAAAATACCCAATACACACCAAACTGAGCATGTGCAGCTTGTCCCCTAGCTTCTGTTCTATCAGGAGATGCATTGGGGACAGTGGAAGAAGGGGTATCAGAGAAGACAGGATCATACATCTTTTTTACACAATGCAGAGGATTAACCCCTTAGGTTCCACACTGAATATAACCAGCATGCTTTACTTCATATACGGACTGATTTTACTGTTGTGGTTTTAGTAACACTTTAACCACTTCAGCCCCAGGAGGATTTACCCCCTTCCTGACCAGAATACCTTTTACAATTTGGCACTGCGTCGCTTTAACTGGTAATTGCGCGGTCATGCAATGCTGTACCCAAACAATTTGCGTTCTCTTCCGACAAATAGAGCTTTCTTTTGATGGTATTTGATCACCTCTGCGGTTTTTATTTTTTGCGCTATAAACGGAAAAAGACTGAAAATTTTGAAAAAAAAATATTTTCCACTTTTTGTTATAAAAAAAATCCAATAAACTCAATTTTAGTCATACATTTAGGCCAAAATGTATTCGGCCACATGTCTTTGATAAAAAAAATGTCAATAAGCGTATATTTATTGGTTTGCGCAAAAGTTGTAGCGTCTACAAACTAGGGTACATTTTCTGGAATTTTAGTTTTTGACTGCTTTTAGTTTGACTGACTGCCTATGTCATTTCTTGAGGTGCTAAAATGGCAGGGCAGTGCAAACCCCCCCAAATTACCCATTTTTGGAAAGTAGACCCCCCAAGGAAATTGCTGAGAGGCATGTTGAGCCCATTGAATATTCAATTACTTGGGACAAAAAAAAATGAATAATGACAAAAAAAAATTACAAAAAGTTGTCACTAAATGATATATTGCTCACACAGGCCATGGGCATATGTGGAATTGCACCCCAAAATACATTTAGCTGCTTCTGAGTATGGGGATACCACATGTGTGGGTCTTTTTGGGAGCCTAGCCGCGTACGGGGCCCTGAAAACCAAGCACCGCCTTCAGGATTCCTAAGGGCGTAAATTTTTGATTTCACTCCTCACTACCTATCAGTTTTGAAGGCCATAAAATGCCAAGATGGCACAAACCCCCCCAAATGACCCCATTTTGGAAAGTAGACACCCCAAGCTATTTGCTGAGAGGCATGTTGAGTCCATGAAATATTTTTTATTTTGACACAAGTTGCGGGAAAATTACAAACTTTTTTTTTTTTTAAATTGGGGTCCCTAGATCTCTCCTCTGCCCTCAAAGCATCTGACCACACCAAGATTGGTGTGATAAAATGCTTTCCCAATGGCGCTGTTTACATCCGGCGAAATCTAAGTCATGAAATGCTCGTAGCTTCCGGTTTCTTAGGCCATAGAGATGTTTGGAGCCATTCTGGTCTCTGATCAGCTCTATGGTCAGCTGGCTGAATCACCGGCTGCATTCTCAGGTTCCCTGTTGGGACAGGAGAGCCAGAGAAAAACATGAAAGACGGTGGGGGGGGGGCATTCCTTCCCACTGCTTGTAAAAGCAGTCTAGAGGCTAATTAGCCACTAGGATTGCTTTTACATGAAAGCCGACCACTGGCTGAAAAGAATGATACCTAAACCTGCAGGCATCATTCTGGTATAACCACTCAAAGTCCAGCAACATACCAGTACATTGCTGGTCCTTGTTGGGCATAAATTGTAAACTTTTTTTTTTTATGCAGCCTGTGGGCTGAACGAAAAAAAAAAAGATTTATCGGTGGGTATGCCCACCATTAGAATACCTCCCTTCATCCACCCACTTCTAATGATGGGCATACATGCACCGTTTATATATGCCGAAGCATGGTGGCATCCGCTCCAAAAGGTAGGAGCAAATCGCTCCTCTGCCCCTGCTGCCCCCATGCTTTGGCATATATGCTCTTTTTTTTAACTGTGGTGGTGAAATCACCCCACACAGCGCTGGAGTCACGGCTTTATGTATCGTGGGAGAAAACACTGTTGCTGTCAAGATAAATAAATCTGCGCTGCAACTGAATGGCGTACCTGCTAAACAAATGATGGTTAACAATAAAACAAAGTAACATCACAGTATAACAGTAAGACTTGCCATACCTGCAAAGCAAATACAAAATATATATATATGCCGAAGCATGGGTGCATCCTCCCGCATAAGGTAGGAGCAAATTGCTCCTCCGCCCTCTGCTGCCCCCATGCTTCGGCATATATGATGAAGTATGTAACTGGTAGTGAAATCACCTCCGACAGCGCTGGAGTAACGGCTTTATGTATCGTGGGAGCAAATGCTGTTGCTGTCAAGATAAATAAATCCACGCTGCAGCTGAATTGCGTACCTGAAAACAAAAAAAATGGTTAACAATAAAACACAGTAAAGTATAAAAAAATTGCATATCTGAAAAGCAAACGTGGTAAAACATAATAACATTAACCACTTGCCGACCGCCTCACGCCTATATACGTGAGCAGAATGGCACGGGCAGGCAAAATCACGTACCTGGTACGTGATTGCCTTCCCGCGTGCGGGGGGTCCGATCGGACCCCCCCCCCGGTGCCAGCTGTGGTCGGCATTTGGCTGGGAGAGTTGAGAGACGAGGGGGAGGCCATCCGATCGTGGCCCCCCCCCCCTCGCGATCGCTCCCAGCCAATGAGAAACATCCTCTGCCTCTGTATAGTACACAGAGGCAGAGGATGTGATGTCATCTCTCCTCGGCTCGGGAGTTTCCGTTCCGGCCCGAGGAGAGACGACATGTAAGTAAGTGCACAACACAACACAGTAGAACATGCCAGGCACACTAAACGCCCCCCGATCCCCCCCCAATCACCCCCCCCTGTCACAAACTGACACCAAGCAGGTTTTTTTTTTTTTTTTTCTGATTGCTGCATAGTGTCAGTTTGTGACAGTTACAGTGTTAGGACAATTAGGGTTAGCCCCCTGTAGGTCTAGGGTACCCCCCTAACCCCCCCTAATAAAGTTTTAACCCCTTGATCACCCCCTGTCACCAGTGTCACTAAGCGATCATTTTTCTGATCGCTGTATTAGTGTCGCTGGTGACGCTAGTTAGTGAGGTAAATATATAGGTTCGCCGTCAGCGTTTTATAGCGACAGGGACCCCCATATACTATCTAATAAATGTTTTAACCCCTTGATTGCCCCCTAGTTAACCCTTTCACCACTGATCACCGTATAACTGTTACGGGTGACGCTGGTTAGTTTGTTTATTTTTTATAGTGTCAGGGCACCCGCTGTTTATTACCGAATAAAGGTTTAGCCCCCTGATCGCCCGGCGGTGATATGCGTCGCCCCAGGCAGCGTCAGATTAGCGCCAGTACCGCTAACACCCACGCACGCAGCATACGCCTCCCTTAGTGGTATAGTATCTGAACGGATCAATATCTGATCCGATCAGATCTATACTAGCGTCCCCAGCAGTTTAGGGTTCCCAAAAACGCAGTGTTAGCGGGATCAGCCCAGATACCTGCTAGCACCTGCGTTTTGCCCCTCCGCCCAGCCTAGCCCAGCCCACCCAAGTGCAGTATCGATCGATCACTGTCACTTACAAAACACTAAACGCATAACTGCAGCGTTCGCAGAGTCAGGCCTGATCCCTGCGATCGCTAACAGTTTTTTTGGTAGCGTTTTGGTGAACTGGCAAGCACCAGTGGCCTAGTACACCCCGGTCGTAGTCAAACCCGCACTGCAGTAACACTTGGTGACGTGGCGAGTCCCATAAGTGCAGTTCAAGCTCGTGAGGTGGCAAGCACAAGTAGTGTCCCGCTGCCACCAAAAAGACAAACACAGGCCCGTCGTGCCCATAGTGCCCTTCCTACTGCATTCGCCAATCCTAATTGGGAACCCACCGCTTCTGCAGCGCCCGTACTTCCCCCATTCACATCCCCAACCAAATGCAGTCGGCTGCATGAGAGGCATTTTTATGTCCTCCCGAGTACCCCTACCCAACAAACCCCCCCCAAAAAGATGTCGTGTCTGCAGCAAGCGCGGATATAGGCGTGACACCTGCTATTATTGTCCCTCCTGTCCTGACAATCCTGGTCTTTGCATTGGTGAATGTTTTGAACGCTACCATTCACTAGTTGAGTATTAGCGTAGGGTACAGCATTGCACAGACTAGGCACACTTTCACAGGGTCTCCCAAGATGCCATCGCATTTTGAGAGACCCGAACCTGGAACCGGTTACAGTTATAAAAGTTACAAGTTTGCAAAAAAAACACAAACAAAAATAAAAAAAAATAGTTGTTGTTTTATTCTCTCTATTCTCTCTCTATTGTTCTGCTCTTTTTTACTGTATTCTATTCTGCAATGTTTTATTGTTGTTATGTTTTATCATGTTTGCTTTTCAGGTATGCAATTTTTTATACTTTACCGTTTACTGTGCTTTATTGTTTTTTGTTTTTTTTATATCAAAGAAAAGTTTATTAATTTTAACATATCCATGGTACATACACATTGTAACACACTGTTCTGGGTGTAGTATACAACATTGCATAAATTCCGTTTACAATCGAATTTCGAACAAACATTTGTTGTGACATATATTTGACAATGCGCAATAAAGACTTATACAATTATGCGGCCTCGTGTTTTGTGTTCATGTCTTATATCATCAGTTATCTGTATCTTAAAGTTATTAAGCATGCGATTTATAGACTCAATCACGAACAGGTGTCTGAGTCTTGTAGCCATCTGTCCCAAATTTTTTCATATTTCATGGGGCATCCTCTGTTAGTGTATATGAATTTTTTGTACGGTAAAGTGTTATTTATTTCTGCTTTCCATTCAGCAAATCCTGGGGGCGACCTCCTCATCCATTTCCTAGCTATTACTTTTCTCACTGAAAACAGGGTTTCTTGTAAAAAGATTTTAGTGTATTTGTCAGTGGACTCAGGCAGTATCCCAAGTAGGCACAACTTAGGATCTAGTGTAATTGGTGATCCCATATTATCATGTAAGAACTTTACTACCTGAGTCCAAAGACCCTGTATTTGAGGGCATGTCCACAATAAATGAATAAATGTGCCCGACTCTCTTCCACACAATGTACAGAGGCTAGATTGAGTCTCCTTGTATCTAGCGACCCTAAGCGGGGTTAAGTATGCATGGTGAAGTATAAAAATCTGTATTAGTCTATCCGATAGTTTAGGCGAAACAGCTCTAACCGACTCCATGCCCTCTTCCCATTCCTCATCCTCCATAGGTCCTATTGCCCTCTCCCAACGTGGCTTGAGCCCATATGCTAGTTTGGAGGCTGTAGGGGTATGGAGAATATTATAGAACGCCAAAATTAATTTTCGGGGATCGTTGTCCTTTACTATTGCCATAAGGGTATTAGGAGTTGGTTGAGGAAAAGAGGTCCGAAACTGTTTCTGCAGTGCATGTTTGACTTGTAGATATCTGTATAGCATATAAGGAAGGAGGGAAAACTCCTCTGCAAGTACCCTAAAGGATTTAAGCATACCATTTGCAATCAATTGATGTAGGTATAGGATCCCATAATTAATCCATAACTCTACACCAGGTAACCGCATAAGTTCCGGCAGGTTCTTGTTAAACCATAATGGGGTATAATCATCATACCGAGGAGCTCCCAACTTCCCCAAAGCTATGGTCCATATCTTACTATAGTGGTATAGTATGGACTTGTTGTGGCTGTGTGGTTCTGTACTGCTGAGTTCCACCACTATCGCGTATATGGAGTCCCTAGTTCTCTTAATTCGTTTGGGGCAGAGTAATTGGAGAAACCTTTCTTTATCTGTCTTGTCAATGTGATATAACTGGGACATCTGTGATGCTATATAATATAGGTTAAAATCTGGTAATGCAGTGCCTCCAAGATCTGTAGGGTTCTTGAGTATCTGCCAAGCCAGTTTGTGTCTATTAGTTCCCCACACAAAAGGTTTGAGAAGAGCTTCAATTATTTTGAAGTATTTTAGGGGTATATAGATTGGGGTATGCCACATTATATATAGAATTTTGGGTAGGAGGATCATCTTAATTAAATTTATACGGCCCCAAACCCCTAGTGGGAGACGAGCCCATATCTTAATTTTGGATTTTATATAAGTGATTAACGGCTCTATATTTAGTGGGATGTAGTCAGCTGGTATTCTAGATACATAGATTCCTAAGTATTTTATGATACTAACCCGCTGCAGTGGTAAGTCAGCCTGTATCTCAGATGGAGGGAAGCTATCTATAGACAATATTTGGGATTTTTCCCAATTAATTTTCAAGCCAGAGAATGTACCAAACTGCTCAATGGTTTGTAGTGCTTTTTTTAAGGAAGGACCTGAATCTGCCAAGTATAACAGCGTA
Source organism: Lithobates septentrionalis (assembly GCA_037952835.1). Taxonomy (NCBI): domain Eukaryota; kingdom Metazoa; phylum Chordata; class Amphibia; order Anura; family Ranidae; genus Lithobates; species Lithobates septentrionalis. The sequence goes on along the minus strand of JBBDGP010001157.1, from coordinate 1,242,921 downwards.
TCATCTGCGTACATACTTATTTTCTCTATAAGGGTACCTGATTCTAATCCCCGTATTTCCGGATCTGCCCGAATGGACATGGCCAGTGGTTCCGCAGCCAAGGCATATAGAAGTGGGGACAAGGGACAACCTTGTCTCGTTCCTCTGCTGAGAGTGAACTGTTCGGAGGTCCAGCCGTTAGCCACTACCTTGGCCGTGGGTGATTGGTACAGTAATTGTACCCATGTGATAAATTTTGGGCCAAAGCCATATCCCTCAAGGCATCTCCACAAATACTCCCACTCTACCGAGTCAAATGCCTTAGCTGTATCTAAGGTCACTATTACTCTTGAACCAACTTCCGCATGTTCGGCTTGTAAATTTATATATAATTTACGGAGATTAAAGGATGTATTGCGGCCTGGCATAAAGCCCGCCTGATCGGCATGAATTAGGGACAATATTACTTGGTTAAGTCGCAATGCCAGAACCTTAGCTAGGATTTTTATATCCACTTGGAGTAGAGATATGGGTCTGTAGGATTCTGGATAACCCAGATCCTTTCCTGGTTTAGGGAGAAGAATTATTGTGGCCTCTCTCATGGATAGGGCTAGTGTAAATGTTTCAAATAGGTGATTATATAATTTAAGTAACTGGGGTGTAATTACTTCACTGAACTCAGAGTAAAACTCAATGGGAAGTCCATCTGAGCCTGGGGATTTAGATCTGGCAAAACTCGCCACTGCAGCATTTATTTCATCTATGTCTAAGGGTGCCTCTAGCATTTCTACTTGTTCATTCGTTAATTGTGGAAGAGTGATTTTGTGGAAGAAATTTTCTCTCAAATCTACGGATCCTGTTGTTTTTGTCATGTATAGGTCTCGAAAAAAATCCCTGAATCTTTTGGTTACTGTACAGGGGTCTGTAATGGGATTACCATCTGGATCTCTTAGAGTAATGACTATTGGGGGTCTATCTTCGCTGTGTACTAAGTACGCTAGTAATTTACCCGCTTTTTCCCCATGTTCAAATAATTTTTGTTTGGAGAAGAATAGCTTTTGTCTGGCTTTAGAAAATTGGATTTGGTTTACTATCCTAGATTGGAGTTTAAGTCTAGCTGCTATGTCTGGGGTGGGGTTGGAGATATATTCCTGTTCAGTGACATTTAATGCCTCTATTGCCTTGTTGAATGTGTCAGCAGAGTCTTCCTTTATTTTCTTTATCAAAGTGGACAATGTCGTACGAACGTATATCTTAAAGGAGTCCCATATTGCTGCAAAAGAAGCTGTTTGATTATTGTCCGCAAAATAACGTCCCCAAAGGTTTTGGAGTTCATCATCTTCCGGCAACAAAGATAACCAGAACGGGTTGAGACGCCATGGTTTTGCAGGTTTATCTATAGGTACACTCAGGGTAGTCCAGTAAGGGCTATGGTCAGATAGTAGTCTAGGGCAAAAAGCAGCTTCAGTGATGCGTGGCGACAAGGAACTCGACACCAGTACAAAATCAATACGTGACATGGAGTTGTGGGTGCTGGAGAAACAGGAGTATGCCTTAGTTTTAGGATTCTTAAGACGCCATGTGTCCACTAAGTGGAAGGCGGAAATCATTTTAGCAAATCTTGTCCTGTCCGTCTCCAGCCCCAAAGATTGCTCCACCTGAAGTCTGTCTAAAGCTGGGCACAAAGTGGTATTGAAATCCCCCAGCCACACTGCTTGTATATTGGGGAATCGTGACATAAAGGAGAAACCTTCTGTTATAACAGTTGTACAGAATGGGGGTGGGATATAGAAAGCCATAACAAGAAACGGTTCTCCATACAGTTTAGCATGTAAAAATACATATTGGCCTTGTGGATCTGTACGCACCTCACACATTTCAAAGTGGACTGACTTTGCTATTAAAATTGAGACCCCTCTAGCATGGGTTGTGTGGGTAGAGTGGTAAGCCCACCCCACCCATGGTCTACGCAAGGCCATCTGGAGTCTACCCTCTATATGTGTTTCTACCAGCACGATTATATCTGCTCTCTGTTTCTGCAAAAAGGCTAGGGCAGCCGACCGCTTAATCCTGTCTCGAAGGCCCCTTACGTTCCACGTTAGGAACTTGATAGACGTCATTTTAGTATAAATGTTAAGTATATTATCTCGGTTCTGTTTGGCGTCACGTAGCTACACGAGCGAGTATTCAAGCTCCAGTATCCACGCAACACCATTACTCGCAATGAACGTAAATATATAGGCAATTCCCATACAGTATATTTATGTGTATACCTTTTCTCTTTCCATACTTTCCCAAATGCACCATGGATTATCTTGCTTAACTGTAAGAACTTCCCCTCCCCCCTCCCCGCCCTGCACCCACCCCAACTTGTGCGGGCATCCTCCCTGAACTTTTGTAAATTACCTACTGGTGATAATACCATTAGATGATGTATTAGCAATAGGGGCATGAGTAGACATAGTGGATTTAATCGTCTATACAAAGCTAATATGGTCCCATATTCCGTTTCCCTCCTGTCAACAGATCTGGAGGTTTGTAAATCCAGTGGTAATTGGAGCAAAATTCGCTGCGCAATGCTGGCAGTGTGCAGGACACACTCGTTTCCCTGTCTCGGCATACATAAAATAAAAAAACTAAATATCGGAAAAAAAAACAAAAAAAAACCCTTAAGTAAGAAAAAGGAGAGTTTTTGCATAGATTAAAGTTATAGTGCAGGAGTGTAGAATACTTCAAATCCCCATCAGCACAGGTTAAAATATATTGAGGCTTGTTCAATCGACTCCCAAATGTCAGCAGTGACATGTGCTAGGCAGGATTCCATAAATTCCGTTCATATGGCCCCGATGGAAAAGTTCAGAGGATCTCTGTCCAGTTACTTGGGGCACAGTCAGCTGAAGTGAACTGTAAGTGGCCCTCCAGCTATTAACTCAAAGAAAAAAAATAAGGGGGGGAAAGAAAACCCCCCCCCCCCCAAAAAAAGGGCAGATTTGCCTGAACATTGCTGTACAGGGCCAGGGTCTCACAGCTTTCCCATCATATTGTGGCACAGGTATATAATGGGGTTATGTCTCACCACATCACACTGAGATGTTCAGATCAATCTTCTCTGTTAGGTTCCATTCTTCTTTCCAACCAGGATGTCGCTTCCATCGGGTCATCAAAGAACAGCACACGATCCCCATTTTCAACTCGCAAACGAGCAGGGTATAGCATGGAGTATTTTAGGTTGTGTGTGCGAAGCATCCGCTTTGCTTCCATGAAGCCCTGTCGCCGTTTCTGGATGTCTGCAGAAAAATCCGGGAAGATTGCCACCTTGTTGTTTCCCACAGGAATATTACCCTTCACTCTGGCCATCCGAAGCGCAGCATCCCGGTCTTTGTAGTTCAGCAGCTTAGCAATGAAGGTACGTGGGGGGGCTTCTATAGGCGGAGGCCGGGCCGGCATGCGGTGTGCTCTCTCCACTGTTAGCATGGGGGAGAATGCCTCGCGGCCATATGTGGTAATAAGTAGCTGTTCCAGGTAAGTAGAGGGATCCTTACCCTCTGCTCCCTCCGGGAGACCGATTAAACGGATATTGCATCTCCTCATGCGATTTTCCATTTCATCCTGTTTTGCAATCAGTTGTGTGATCTGTCTCTGCATGCGGTCTGTCTTGGATTGTAATGGCGGGATGGCGTCCTCAGCAGTGCTTATGCGTGTTTCTGCTTCTGTGACTCTCTCCCTTAGTTTTTGGAAGTCCTGCCTTATTAGGGAGATGTCTGTTTTAACCTCCTCAATTTGGGCTGTCAGAGAGGTGCGGCACAGCGTTATGGCTTCGAGCAGTCTGTCTGTGCCTTTCATACCTCCTGCCTCACGCTCGGCGCCGCCATCTTCCTCCCCCTCTTCTCCTTCTTGTCGGCGGTATTGTGCCAGTTTAGACGCCGCTGCCTTGTTAGATTTCGGCGGAGACATACTGTCCGGGACTCAGGGCACCTCTCCACACAAGTCTGGAAGAGATTGTAGGGTTTGGAGTATCAGGATAGACGGGTGTTCAGGAGTATTCGCCGGAGCTCAGGGAAGAAACGTCCTACGCCATGCAGAGTCAGGCCACGCCCCACTGTGCTTTATTGTTAACCATTTTTTGGTCTTCAGGTACACCATTCACGACTTTGAGTGGTTATACCAGAATGATGCCTGCAGGTTTAGGTATCATCTTGGTATCTATCTTTTCTGCCAGCGATCGGCTTTCATGTAAAAGCAATCCTAGCGGCTAATTAGCCTCTAGACTGCTTTTACAAGCAGTGGGAGGGAATGCCCCCCCCCCCACCATCTTCCGTGTTTTTCTCTGGCTCTCCTGTCTCAACAGGGAACCTGAGAATGCAGCCGGTGATTCAGCCAGCTGACCATAGAGCTGATCAGAGACCAGAGTGGCTCCAAACATCTCTATGGCCTAAGAAACCGGAAGCTACGAGCATTTTATGACTTAGATTTCGCCGGATGTAAACAGCGCCATTGGGAAATTGGGGAAGCATTTTATCACACCGATCTTGGTGTGGTCAGATGCTTTGAGGGCAGAGGAGAGATCTAGGGTCTAATAGACCCCAATTTTTTCAAAAAAGAGTACCTGTCACTACCTATTGCTATCATAGGGGATATTTACATTCCCTGAGATAACAATAAAAATGATTTAAAAAAAAATAAAAATGAAAGGAACAGTTTAAAAATAAGATAAAAAAGCAAAAAAATAATAAAGAAAAAAAAAAAAAAAAAAAAAAAAAGCACCCCTGTCCCCCCTGCTCTCGCGCTAAGGCGAACGCAAGCGTCGGTCTGGCGTCAAATGTAAACAGCAATTGCACCATGCATGTGAGGTATCACCGCGAAGGTCAGATCGAGGGCAGTATTTTTAGCAGTAGACCTCCTCTGTAAATCTAAAGTGGTAACCTGTAAAGGCTTTTAAAGGCTTTTAAAAATGTATTAATTTTGTTGCCACTGCACGTTTGTGCGCAATTTTAAAGCATGTCATGTTTGGTATCCATGTACTCGGCTTAAGATCATCTTTTTTATTCCATCAAACATTTGGGCAATATAGTGTGTTTTAGTGCATTAAAATTTAAAAAAGTGTGTTTTTTCCACAAAAAATGCGTTTGAAAAATCGCTGCGCAAATACCGTGTGAAATAAAAAAATGAAATACTCACCATTTTAATCTGTAGGGCATTTGCTTTAAAAAAATATATAATGTTTGGGTGTTCAAAGTAATTTTCTTGCAAAAAAAAATAATTTTTTCACGTAATCAAAAAGTGTCAGAAAGGGTTTTGCCTTCAAGTGGTTAGAAGAGTGGGTGATGTGTGACATAAGCTTCTAAATGTTGTGCATAAAATGCCAGGACAGTTCAAAACCCCCCCAAATGACCCCATTTTGGAAAGTAGACACCCCAAGCTATTTGCTGAGAGTCATGTCGAGTCCATGGAATATTTTATATTGTGACACAAGTTGCGGGAAAGAGACAAATTTTTTTTTTTTTTTTTGCACAAAGTTGTCACTAAATGATATATTGCTCAAACATGCCATGGGGATATGTGAAATTACACCCCAAAATACATTCTGCTGCTTCTCCTGAGTACGGAGATACCACATGTGTGGGACTTTTTGGGAGCCTAGCTGCGCACGGGACCCTGAAAACCTAGCACCGCCTTCAGGCTTTCTAAGGGCGTAAATTTTTGATTTCACTCTTCACTGCCTATCACAGTTTCGGAGGCCATGTAATGCCCAGGTGGCACAAAACCCCCCAAAATGACCCCATTTTGGAAAGTAGACACCCCAAGCTATTTGCTGAGAGGTATAGTGAGTATTTTGCAGACCTCACTTTTTGTCACAAAGTTTTGAAAATTGAAAAAAGAAATAAAAATTTTTTTTTTCTGGTCTTTCTTCATTTTTAAAAACAAATGAGAGCTGCAAAATACTCACCATGCCTCTCAGCAAATAGCTTGGGGTGTCTACTTTCCAAAATGGGGTCATTTGGGGGGGTTTTGTGCCATCTTGGCATTTTATGGCCTTCAAAACTGTGATAGGTAGTGAGGCGTGAAATCAAAAATTTATGCCCTTAGAAATCCTGAAGGCGGTGCTTGGTTTTCGGGGCCCCGTACGCGGCTAGGCTCCCAAAAAGTCCCACACATGTGGTATCCCCATACTCAGGAGAAGCAGCTGAATGTATTTTGGGGTGCAATTCCACATATGCCCATGGCCTGTGTGAGCAATATATCATTTAGTGACAACTTTTTGTAAATTTTTTTTTTTTTTTTGTCATTATTCAATCACTTGGGACAAAAAAAATAAATATTCAATGGGTTCAACATGCCTCTCAGCAATTTCCTTGGGGTGTCTACTTTCCAAAATGGGGTCATTTGGGGGGGGGGTTTGTACTGCCCTGCCATTTTAGCACCTCAAGAAATGACATAGGCAGTCATAAACTAAAAGCTGTGTAAATTACAGAAAATGTACCCTAGTTTGTAGACGCTATAACTTTTGCGCAAACCAATAAATATACGCTTATTGACATTTTTTTTACCAAAGACATGTGGCCGAATACATTTTGGCCTAAATGTATGTCTAAAATTTAGTTTATTGGATTTTTTTTATAACAAAAAGTAGAAAATATCATTTTTTTTCAAAATTTTCGGTCTTTTTCCGTTTATAGCGCAAAAAATAAAAACGGCAGAGGTGATCAAATACCATCAAAAGAAAGATCTATTTGTGGGAAGAAAAGGACGCTAATTTCATTTGGGTACAGCATTGCATGACCGCGCAATTAGCAGTTAAAGCGACGCAGTGCCGAATTGTAAAAAGTGCTCTGGTCAGGAAGGGGGTAAAATCTTCCGGGGCTGAAGTGGTTAAAACATCGCAGAATAGAATACAGTAAAAAATAGCAGAACAATATAGAGAGAGAGAACAATAAAACGACAACTATTTTATTTTATTTTTTTTTTTATTTTTTTTTTTTGTTGGTTTGTTTTTTATTTTTATTTTTTTTACTTTTTACACTTTTTTTTTTTTTTTTTTTTGTAACTATAACTTTTGTAACTGGTACCAGGTTTGGGTCTCTCAAAATGCGATGGCATCTTGGGAGACCCTGTGTTAGTGTGCCTATTCTGTGCAGTGCTGTACCCTACGCTAATACTCAACTAGTGAATGGTAGCGTTTCAAAACATTCACCAATGCAAAGACCAGGATTGTCAGGACAAGGAGGGACAATAATAGTGGATGTCACGCCTATATCTGCGCTTGCTGCAGACACGACCTCTTCTTTGGGGGGCTCATTGGGTAGGGGTACTCGGGAGGACATACGGAAAATGCCTCTCATGCAGCCGGCTTACTGCATTTGGTTGGGGAAGGTGAGGTGGAGCACCGTCTGGAAGCGGAAGGGCTCTGACGATCTCTTCCTGGAATTTAAGGAAGGATCCAGTCCATCCTGAAGCTCTGTATAGCACATGAGCGTTCAGAAAAGCCAATTGAAATAAATAAACAGACACTTTCTTGTACCAGTGTCTGGCCTTACGGGCAACTAGGTACAGCGCCAACAACTGGTCGTTGAGGTCCACCCCTCCCATGTTAAGGTTATATTCGTGGACACAGAGAGGTTTCTCCACAACACCAGTCGCCGTAGGAATTTGGACCGCCGTGTCTGCATGAAGGGAGGTAAGAATGAAAGCATTCTTATTATCCCTCCACTTCATAGCGAGCAAATTATTACACTTGAAGCAGGCTCTCTCCCCCAGCCTAAGACGAATCTACAAGCAGCTGGGGAAAGCCCTGGCGATTAGGTCGCACGGTGCCACATGCTCCAATCTGATAATCAAAAGGGTGACTAAAAAGTGGCATGCTCGTGTAATAATTGTCCACGTACAAGTGGTACCCCTTTCCGAATAAGGGTGACACCAAGTCCCACACAATCTTGCCAGTGCTTCCTATGTAGTCAGGGCAGTTTGTTGGCTCTACATGACTATCTTTGCCCTCGTAAACCGTAAAACTACATGTATAGCCTGTGGCCCTGAGACACAGGCTATACATGTAGCTATACACAGAGCTTATACATCTTGACCATTATCTGGCACGCTTGCTGGGAAGATACTGTTTTTTCTGGCCGCTTGTCATTCACTTAATCAAGGGACTCATCAACGCAGACAACTTGATGGGGAGTAAACAAGTCTGCAAAACGTTGGTTGAAGTGGTTTACGAGGGGCCGAATTTTGTAGAGCCGATCGTATCCAGGGTCTCCACGAGGGCGACAGAGTTCATTGTTGAAGTGCATGAACCGCAAAATCTGCTCGTATCGTGCCCTGGCCATGGAGGCAGAGAACAAGGGCATATGGTGAATTGGGTCAGTGGACCAATATGACTGCAACTCGCTCTTTTTAGTTATGCCCATGTTGAGGGAAAGGCCCAGAAAGATCTTGCATTCGGAAACTGTAATTGGTTTCCAATCTCTGGCAAGGGAGGACTGGGGAATAGTGGCGATGTGTTGACCAGCGTACAAATTGCTTTGGTCCACAATAGATCTATAGAGATCTTCGGTGAAAAACAGCGAATAAAGATCAAGTGACGTAAAATCAACTGTTTCCACCTGAATGCCGGGTTGGCCAGTGAATGGGGGAAGTATGGGTGCTGCAGAAGTGGTGGGTTCCCAATTAGGATTGGCGAATGCAGTAGGATGGGCACTACGGGCCTGTGTTCGTCTTCTTCTTGGTGGTAGTGGGACACTACTTGTGCTTTCCACCTCACCAGCTTGAACTGCACTTATGGGACTCGCCACGTCACCAAGTGTTACTGCAGTGCTGGATGTACGACCAGGGTGTACTAGGCCGCTGGTGCTTGCCAGTTCACCAGAAGGAATAGCGGCACTAGTACTTCTCAGCTCCATACGAGAGCCCTGCGATTCTTGCACCTCAACAGCAGAAGAAGATCGGGGTCTTGTACGCCTGACCTTGGCAGGGACCACAACTCCGTCGTTAGAGCTATCTGTCATGGAGCCGCTGTCCTCTACAGGCTCGTATTCTCAGCCTGAATCTGACAGATGAGTGACTTCCTCTTCACTATCTGTCATGCTCAGAAACGTGTAGGCCTCTTCACTAGAGTACCTTCGATTTGCCATTTTGGGCTCTAAATTTAGTGGTACACTAGTGAGACTCGCAGGTAAAAAAGCTCCTGACTGTTAGCGACTGATTCAAATCGCTACCAAAAAAACTGTTGGCGATCGCAGGGATCAGGCCTGACTCTGCGAACACTGCAGTTATGTGTGTCTATTGTTTTGTAAGTGACAGTGATCGATCGATACTGCTCTTGGGTGGGCTGGGCCGAGGGGCAAAACGCAGGTGCTAGCAGGTATCTGGGCTGATCCCTCTAACACTGCGTTTTTGGGAACCCTAAACTGCTGGGGAAGCTAGTATAGATCTGATCAGATTATGATCCATTCAGATACTATACCACTAAGGGAGGTGTATGCTGCGTGCGTGGATGTTAGCGGTACTGGCGTTAACCTGACGCTGCCTGGGTTGACGCAGACGCTATCTGACCCTAAAACCTAACTTCTATCACCCGTAACACTTATACGGTGATCACTGGTGAAAGGGTTAACTAGGGGGCAATCAGGGGGTTAAAACCTTTATTGGGTAGTATATGGGGGTCCCTGACGCTCTAAAAAGCTGACGGCGAACCTATATACTTACCTCCCTAACTAGCGTTACCTGTGACTAATACAGCGATCAAAAAAACGATCGCTTAGTGACACTGGCAACGGTGGGTGATCAAGAGGTTAACTTTTTATTAGGGGGGTATCCTAGACCTAAAGTGGGCTAACCCTAACTGCCCTACCACTTATAACTGTCACAAACTGACACCAATGCAATAATCAGAACTGATTAGGTGGGGGGGGGGGGGGGGTACAGGGGGGTGAAATGTGTGCCTGGAGTGTTCTTCTGTTAGTGTGGTGTTTGGTGCACTTAATGTCTTCTCTCCTCGGCGCCGGAAAGAAAAAGACAGATTCGAGGAGAGATGACATCACTTCCTCTACCGCTGTTTACACTTCAGAGGCAGAGGAAGAATGTCATAGGCTGGGAGCAGTCGCGAGGGGGTGGCCACGAATGGATGGCCTCCCCCTCACCTCTGATCGCTCGGGGAAAGATGCAGACCGCCTCGGGGGCCACCGGGGGGGGTCTGATCGGACCCCCACCCGCGGGAGGCAAGTAACGCACCCATATGTTACTTTGCCTGCCCGTGCCATCCTGCCGCAGTATATCTGTGTGAGGCGGTCGGCAAGTGGTTAAATGGTGAAGAGGTGGGATAATTGTCATATTAAAATATGTACGCTGTGGCTTTTCTATCTCTATTGTTTTATTACAGCTCATAGTGTGGGGTGGGGGGTGGGCGTTGGCTGATATTCCTATTCATGTCCCTGTTTTTTGTGGGCTTGGATTGAGCTTGGAGGAAGGACTGAATACATGGACCTTTTGTTTTTAGTGTGTATATATACGACGCCTGTGTTCAGGTGATGTTTTATTCCTCTTGTTTATAGTTCTGGTGAGGGGCTCTCACTGGGCTATTTCTGGATACATTTTCTTTGGGGGGTTGTGATTGCATTCCTGTGCATGTCCCTGTTTCCTGTGAGCTTGGGAGAAGAACAAACTATTACAGGAACTTGTATAGCGCCATCAATTTATGCAGTGATGTACAGTGGGGACGGAAAGTATTCAGACCCCCTTAAATTTTTCACTCTTTGTTCTATTGCAGCCATTTGCTAAAATCCATTTAAGTTCATTTTTTTCCTCATTAATGTGTACACAGCACCCCATATTGACAGAAAAACGCAGACTTGTTGACATTTTGGCAGAGTTATTAAAAAAGAAAAACTGAAATATCACATGGTCCTAAGTATTCAGACCCTTTGCTCAGTATTTAGTAGAAGCACCCTTTTGATCTAATACAGCCATGAGTCTTTTTGGGAAAGGTGCAACAAGTTTTTCACACCTGGATTTGGGGATCCTCTACCATTCCTCCTTGCAGACCCTCTCCAGTTCTGTCAGGTTGGATGGTAAACGTTGGTGAACAGCCATTTTTAGGTCTCTCCAGAGATGCTCAATTGTGTTTTAAGTCAGGGCTCTGGCTGGGCCAGTCAAGAACAGTCACGGAGTTGTTGTGAAGCCACTCCATTATTTTAGCTATGTGCTTAGGGTCATTGTCTTGTTGGAAGGTAAACCTTCGGCCCAGTCTGAGGTCCTGAGCACTCTGGAGAAGGTTTTCATCCAGGATATTCCTGTACTTAGCCCCATTCATCTTTCCCTCGATTGCAACCAGTCGTCCTGTCCCTGCAGCTGAAAAACACCCCCACAGCATGATGCTGCCACCACCATACTTCACTGTTGGGACTGTATTGGACAGGTGATGAGCAGTGCCTGGTTTTCTCCACACATACCGTTTAGAATTAAGGCCAAAAAGTTCTATCTTGGTCTCATCAGACCAGAGAATCTTATTTCTCACCATCTTGGAGTCCTTCAGGTGTTTTTTTTTTTAGCAAACTCCATGCAGGCTTTCATGTGTCTTGCACTGGGGACAAGCTTCTGTGGGGCCACTCTGCCATAAAGCCCCGACTGGTGGAGGGCTGCAGTGATGGTTGACTTTCTACAAGTTTCTCCCATCTCCCGACTGCATCTCTGGAGCTCAGCCACGGTGATCTTTGGATTCTTCTTTACCTCTCTCACCAAGGCTCTTCTCCCCCGATAGCTCAGTTTGGCCGGACGGCAAGCTCTAGGAAGGGTTCTGGTCGTCCCAAACGTCATCCATTTAAGGATTATGGAGGCCACTGTGCTCTTAGGAACCTTAAGTGCAGCAGAATTTTTTTTTTTGTAACCTTGGTCAGATCAGTGCCTTGCCACAATTCTGTCTCTGAGCTCTTCAGGCAGTTCCTTTGACCTCATGATTCTCATTTGCTCTGACATGCACTGTGAGCTGTAAGGTCTTGTATAGACAGGTGTGTGGCTTTCCTAATCAAGTCCAATCAGTATAATCAAACACAGCTGGACTCGAAGGTGTAGAACCGTCTCAAGGATAATCGGAAGAAAAGGACAGCACCTGAGTAACCACTTGCTGACCGGGCCATAGCCGAAAGACGGCTGCAGCGCGGTCGGCTAGTTCTGGGTGGACGTCCATGGACGTCCTCCCAGAATACTGCTCTCGCGCGCCCCCTGGGGCGCGCACCCGAGAACTTCCGTGACCGCCGGGTCCAGAGGACCCGGCGCATCACGGATCACAGTAAACAGCCGCTGATCGCGGCCGTTTACCATGTGATCGCTCTGTCAAATGACGGAGCGATCACATGTCAACAGACCGGCATCATGTCATGACGCCGGTTCCTCCCTCCCCTCTCTGTACCGATCGGTACAGTGCAAGGGGAGAGGGGGAGGGATCGGATGGCAGCACCGCTGTGGGCTGCATGTGTAGTGCCCACAGCGGTGCTCAGTGACAATTGCAGTCACATCCATCCATCCCTCCATGCTCAGCCATCCCTGCAATACTCTGCATAATACCCTGCAATACTCTGCATAATACCCCGCAATACTCTGCATAATACCCCGCAATACTCTGCATAATACCCCGCAATACTCTGCATAATACCCCGCAATACTCTGCATTATACCCCGCAATACTCTGCATAATACCCCGCAATACTCTGCATTATACCCCGCAATACTCTGCATAATACCCCGCAATACTCTGCATAATACCCCGCAATACTCTGCATAATACCCCGCAATACTCTGCATTATACCCTGCAATACTCTGCATAATACCCTGCAATACTCTGCATTATACCCTGCAATACTCTGCATTATACCCTGCAATACTCTGCATTATACCCTGCAATACTCTGCATTATACCCTGCAATACTCTGCATTATACCCGGCACTACTCTGCAATATACCCGGCACTACTCTGCAATATACCCGGCACTACTCTGCAATATACCCGGCACTACTCTGCAATATACCCGGCACTACTCTGCAATATACCCGGCACTACTCTGCAATATACCCGGCACTACTCTGCAATATACCCGGCACTACTCTGCAATATACCCTGCACTACTCTGCAATATACCCTGCACTACTCTGCAATATACCCTGCACTACTCTGCAATATACCCTGCACTACTCTGCAATATGCCCGGCACTACTCTGCAATATGCCCGGCAATACTCTGCAATATGCCCGGCAATACTCTGCAATATACCCAGCAATATACCCTGCACTACTCTGCAATACTCTGCAATACCCCGCAATACTCCGCAATTTTTAACCAGTTCCCACCCACAGTCATATGACGTCCTTGACTTTGAGCGGGGATATCTGAATGATGCCTGCAGCTACAGGCATCATTCAGATATCAGCTTTTTCAGCCGGCGATTTCCTACACCATAAGAATGATCATAGCGGCTGTTCCACTGCTTGATCGTTCTTATGGGAGGCGAGAGGGGACGCCCCCCCTTCCCGCCACCCTCCGGTGCTTCTACCGACTCACCGCTACGATCGAAGCCAAGATCGTGGTTTTTTTTATTTCAGGCTTCCCAGCCTAGAGGTGGGATGTGGGGTCTTATTGACCCCATATCTCACTGTAAAGAGGACCTGTCATGCCAGATTCCTATTACAAGGATGTTTACATTCCTTGTAATAGAAATAAAAGTGATCAAAAAATTTTTTGGGGGGGAAAGAAGTGTCAAACTAAAAAAGTAAAATAAACAATAAAAAAAAAAAAATTTTTTAAAGCGCCCATGTCCGTGTGCTCGCATGCAGAAGCGAACACATACGTAAGTCCCGCCCACATATGAAAACGGTGTTCAAACCACACATGTGAGGTATCACTGCGAACGTTGGAGCGAGAGCAATAATTTTGGCCCTAGACCTCCTCTGTAACTCAAAACATGTAACCAGTAAAAAATTTTAAAGTGTCACCTATGGAGATTTTTAAGTAGCGACGTTTGGCACCATTCCACGAGAGTGTGCAATTTTGAAGGGTGACATGTTGGGTATCTATTTACTCGGCGTAACTTCATCTTTCACATTCTGCAAAAACATTGGGCTAACATTACTGTTTTTGTTTTTTTTTAAAGCACAAAACAGTTTTTTTTTTTCCAAAAAAACGTGTTAGAAAAATTGCTGTGCAAATACCGTGCGAGATAAAAAGTTGCAACAACCGCCATTGTATTCTCTAGGGTCTTTGCTAAAAAAATATATATATAATGTTTTGGGGTTCTATGTAATTTTTCAGCAAATAAATTATTATTTTTACATGTAGGAGAGAAATATAAGAATTGGCCTGGGTGCTCCAGAACGCCTGGAGGTGCTCCGTGCATGTTGGGTCTCTGTATGTGGCCACGCTGTGTAAAAGTCTCACACATGTGGTATCGCCATACTCTGGAGTAATAGCAGAATGTGTTTTGGGGTGTAATTTGTTGTATGCATATGCTGTGTGTGAGAAATACCCTTCTAATATGACAATTTTGTGGAAAAAAAAATCTTGATTTTGCTAAGAATTGTGGGAAAAGATGACAATTTCAAAAAAACTCACCATGCATCTTTCTGAATACCTTGGAATGTCTTCTTTCCAAATAGGGGTCATTTGGGGGGTATTTTACTTTTCTGCCATGTTAGGGTCTCAAGAAATTAGATAGGCCGTCAGTACTTCAGGTGTGATCAATTTTCAGATATTGGCACCATAGCTTTTGGACTCTAACATTCACAAAGACCAAATAATATACACCAAGTTGTACTTATTTTTACCAAAGATATGTAGCAGTATAAATTTTGGCCAAAATGTACGAAGAAAAATTACTAATTTGCTAAATTTTATAACAGAAACAAAGAAAAATACATTTTTTAACCAAATTTTCAGTCTTTTTTTCTTTTATAGCGCAAAAAATAAAAAACCCAACGGTGATTAAATACCACCAAAAGAAAGCTCTATTTGTGTGAAAAAAAGGACAAAAATTTCATATGGGTAAAGTGTTGTATGACTGAGTTATAAGGGTAAAATGCTTTTGATTGTATTGATTTAGAATTGCTTCTTGATTAATAAGTAGATATATGAAAAACTTGTACTTTAAATGAACTTGTAATTTCTGTGATATTCCAGCCAAGACTTCAACCTCTGTGGTTTTTTTAGCTACGGAAGCAATAATCTATTTAGATGCTAGGTGTTAAGTTAGTTTAAGATAAGTTCTCTATTTTACATACATTTGTTTTAACCACAGGCCGTAACATTTGAATTCTTAGAATGTGGTTACACGCTTCTACTTAGGTGATATTTGAATTCTTAGAATGTAGATACACGCTTCTGTTTAAGTGACGCACAAGCTTAGTCTATGCAGGATGAGACCCAGGGAGGTGTGATAAAGACAGCTATGTGGTAACACACAAAGAGAGGTCATGTTATGTTGCTATGATGTATATCTTTAACTTGTATTTTGATTGGTCCACCTACAAGTGGAATACGTGACAGTTACTCTATATATTCAAATCTCCGAGCGGCATTAAAGTTGTATTCATGATTCACGTACAACCCGTGTATGTGTCTTGTTTACCTCACCGGTGAAGGGGTTGCAATCCACACACCCAGTGTCCGAGCCTAGGCTAAGAGGTCCAAAAGAACCGAACCTAACAGAGCTGGTACCAGAAGTGGGGTACGCTGTCCGGCAGGTAAGTGGACAATATTTTACCTAACTTTTGGTGAAGTCTGTACACTTACTCTGTCGCGGCGACCGGCCACAATTTATTGTAAAATATTTTTTTTTTGGAGTACTGTGCTTCTGCAGAAGGCTAGGCTGGCCTCTGGGAAGTTAAAGGTCGGGTTCTTTATATGAAAGGGATAGTTTGACTAGTGCGGGTCAAAATTATACTTGGGAAGTAATTCTTTTACGCTCAAGTCCAAAGGACGGGTGTTATTGTGGAGCCCCATTGATAGAAAGTGTGCACACAAATTATTGATATATGCATATTGTTTATTTTTATTGCATTTTAAAATTGTGAAAAGTTATAGTTTACTGCTTATAGCATAAGTATTGTACCAATGTTATTGTTGAGTAAGGAAATTTTAAAAGTCAATAGTTGTTCATAAGAATTCTTGTTATTGGATTTAGAGTATAGATACTGTTTATGTTACAGGCCACGTAAGTATCTCTTTTCAAATGTCTATGGGCTTGCATGATTATTGTGAAATACCTATCACTAGATGTGGTCAATGCAGATTAGGCTTGTTGTTTCTGTACCAAGAAGACCTTCCCATATTAATATCCACTAGACCTTACGGTTTCACTACCAGACTGGGAAAAACCCCAGTCTATCCCCAAACTGACAACTCAACTACCTCATATTTGTTGAAAATTAATATACATAATTTTATAGGTGAGGACAATTTATTGTACGGGTACAGAGTAAATTGTATCAAACTCACATTGTCGACAACGAGGGAAACTGGGAAACTTTTTGGGCAGCAGTTTGCAAACATTGGTGTTCCACTTATAAAGGTCAGAATGCCCTCCAAGAGTTGGTAATGGCCAAGCAAGAATCAAAAGAAAAATTCTTTGACTTTTGCACCCGTGTACACAAGCTGTTCAAAAATGTGGATGGGCAGGGAGACTCTGTGTTCATGACCACTATCATGACTGGGGGGGATCCAAAAATAACACAATTCCTTAAACTAGTGACTCCCAGCTGGATGTCACAGACAGCAGAAGATTTCATGAAAGAGAATAGGCTTAGGGACATAGCAGGGGTATTCACCCAGAAGGGTGGTACCTTCTATCAGGACGAACTAGGTGCAGACATCATGACCCCTCAGATAGTACCCCCAGACCAGACCATAATGGTCTTTGGACAAAAGGGAGGGTAATAGGCATTCCCACAGCCAGTGCCCCCCTTCTTTTGTCATATCTTCATGGCCCTGGCCACATAGGATCAAAACCCCTTTTAAAACTTTATGAGGAACTATTTTGTACCCTAGACTCCCACAAACAAACTGAGACACTGACCAAGAGTTGCCTAACATGTGCCCAGAACAATGTACAAGGAAAAAGATATGGCCTGCATGGGGTTCTACCTCCACCTTTGGGCCCATTACAGGACCTCCAGGTGGACTTTACCCATATGCCCACCCAGAAGGGTAACTTAAAGTACTTACTGGTCATCTTGGACAAATGGTCAGGTTGGGTGGAGGCAATTCCCACCACAGGGGAAACCGCAAAGATAGCTGCCAGAGGTATACTTAACCATTGGATCACCAGGTTTGGGATCCCTCAGAGAATCTGGTCTGACCAAGGCCCAGCCTTTACCTCCGCTGCTACACAAGAGTTGGCCAAAATACTGGGAATTCAATGGAAACCTCACATCCCCTATCACCCCCAGAGTGCAGGAATGGTAGAGAGAATGAATAGGAACATAAAAGACAAATTTAAAAAGGCAACCCAGGGTACTTTTAAGAACTGGATAGATTTCCTACCTACTGTCCTATTCCAGATTAGAACCACACCTCACTCAAAAACACTATTCTCCCCCTTTGAAATATTAATGGGAAAACCATGCCAAATAGACATTCCCAAGCTAGACTCAACTGAAGACATTAACCTATATTCTTTGCAGGAAAAGTACGTGAAAGAACTGGTAAGTAGCATTGAAGGAATCAATGAGCATGTGTCTGTCACCCATCTTCCTCTTTCCACAGAACCTACCCATCCCTTCATTCCGGGTGTCAAGGTCCTGATCAAGCAGCTGGCTGGAAGGAAAACTACTGGACCCATCTTCACTGGACCATGGGACATCGAGAAAGTTTCCAGAACGGCTGTACTGACTACTTACTCACCACAATGGATCCATGCGAGTCGACTGAAGAAGAGCCCCAACTACCCGAACACTCCGGATCCACCGGTACCATCACCTCATCCCAACCCGGACTATCTGGAGGAACCAACACTCTCAGATCAGGAGATAGAACTGATGGAGGAAATGGAGAACCTTGCCTTGCAAGACCAGGAGAACAATCAGGAGAAGGAAGAAGGAGACGAATCCAATTGACCAAGAACAGAAAATTCATATACTTCATATGCCTAGCTGCCTTGATTTTTACTGTTTTTGCAGGCATCTGTGTTTTCATAATATGCTATGATCACAAATCATGTGGGTGGGAGAACATGGGAACCAATGAAACACACCATAGAAATAAGAGAGCCATTAAACCCACTTATTGGTCTAATAGAGATGCCCCTAGGGATCCCAAGTGTTGTTACCCCGCGATATGTCAAAGCGAATGCCAGTCCAAAATCTCATACTGGGATATTACATAACCCCTGATAACTGTCCCATATTAGCATTAAAATTACTCCTTAAAGCATCTACAAAGAATAACAAACCCCAAATGGTAATGTGTGTTCCATCCAAACACCCCTTCGCAGTTAAAACCATATTGCAGGCAAACAGCACCAAAACAAATATCACCCAATTGACGGTAGACAAGGTATCAAAAATTGCAATTGTCAGGAACGAGGACATTAAAGTAGTCAACAAGAGATCCAAATTAGGTTCAGGAATAAAAGTTAATAGGCCCCCACCCCCTTTGCAAGACAGTAAAACTTATAGTTTATTGTCAGACATTCCACATCACTTTAAGCTACAATATCAATTTGGGAGATCTTTTAGTAGACATGAGAATGTACCCTGCTGGGTATGTTCCCATATGGGAACGGGTAGGACTCAAATGCCCATGGTAGGAAAACCTGTTAATCTGGAACTACTGACCAAGCAAACGGATATACATGTGTATGCGTGTAACCACATTCTAAGAATTCAAATGTTACGGCCTGTGGTTAAAACAAATGTATGTAAAATAGAGAACTTATCTTAAACTAACTTAACACCTAGCATCTAAATAGATTATTGCTTCCGTAGCTAAAAAAACCCACAGAGGTTGAAGTCTTGGCTGGAATATCACAGAAATTACAAGTTCATTTAAAGTACAAGTTTTTCATATATCTACTTATTAATCAAGAAGCAATTATAAATCAATACAATCAAAAGCATTTTACCCTTATAAACCTCCCTTTGATCATGTCATCTGTCCAGATGTCATTGATCACTTTACATAGCAGTATCATACCATCTCTCTTCTCCCTTTGGGGGAAGTGAAGAAAGGAGCAAGTTAGGGTCCGGGGTGGCCTCCTTTGACACCTCCAGTTTCCCCATTTTACCCAGGATACAGAACACCAATTTAACAACCAGGTATATGGCGAAAAATAAAACAATTACCAAGAGCAACACTATGCCTATCTTTTTAAAGAATCCTGTAATGTTGGACCAAGCTCCTCCGAACCAACCTCCCACACCTGAAAGAGGATTCCAGTCATCTGTGAACGTCCTGGCCTGTTCTAATAGTTTACTCCTTTGAGTGGCATGGTTCTGTATTATATCATGATAATCAGGCACAGTCAAATGTTCAATTGGGGTAGTAAAGTTATGGATATAAGTACAACACATTTCCTTATTATCCATAAGATTACATAGACCAGTGATAGCAGCTAACATTTGTTCCTGATGTATAATGATAAGTTCTTGTTGCATTCTTAGTTTAAGAGTCTCCTCATTTAATAAGTTGATATCTCTGGATGAGGAGTTTATCAAACCAAGTATGATGTCAGAGTATCTATCAATATCCTCCAGTGCAGACCACATTCCTATTCCTCCTATGGAGGCTAATAATTTCTCCCACCAGGCAGTAATTGCTCTCTTGGGGCGTGAGAATGAAAGTGTCCCATGGGCTGGAACCATGTGGACAGTTTGAGTATCACCAGATATACCCATGTATGGAATCATTCGGGCTAGGGTGCACCAACCTCCTGTCTCAGAGTCTATGGGGATGGGGATGGAGGTGTGACAGGTGAGACCACAACACACCATCCATCCCCTGGGCAAATGTGGGGCAGAAGAAACTTCCTCTTGAACACTACGCACTGAGCGTAGTCCTACCAAACAAAGCCAATCACCCAAACTAGGGGTGGAATCAGTGTTAATGAAAAGGTCATTCATGTGATAAGTATGCAACCAATTCTGCAAGGGTGTTTTATCCATTCCAGACCTGGCATGAACACAGTCAGAAATATTGTAGAGTGTATAATTACCTACTCTTTCATCCGCATCAGCAATCATGGCAGTATTTAACCCTACGATTTCAAATGATCTATCTGCCATGAACCTTTGTACATCTCGAAGTGTAAAATTTACCTTTGTGTTCCTGCAAAATTCCCCATTAGGAATTCCTCCTTCTATCAGTGATGCACCATTTAAGAAACAAAAATTTGGCTCATCAGTGTAACCTGAAAAGATGATGGGATTAGGCCTAATAGTGATATTAGCCATTTCATGTATATCCGTTTGCTTGGTCAGTAGTTCCAGATTAACAGGTTTTCCTACCATGGGCATTTGAGTCCTACCCGTTCCCATATGGGAACATACCCAGCAGGGTACATTCTCATGTCTACTAAAAGATCTCCCAAATTGATATTGTAGCTTAAAGTGATGTGGAATGTCTGACAATAAACTATAAGTTTTACTGTCTTGCAAAGGGGGTGGGGGCCTATTAACTTTTATTCCTGAACCTAATTTGGATCTCTTGTTGACTACTTTAATGTCCTCGTTCCTGACAATTGCAATTTTTGATACCTTGTCTACCGTCAATTGGGTGATATTTGTTTTGGTGCTGTTTGCCTGCAATATGGTTTTAACTGCGAAGGGGTGTTTGGATGGAACACACATTACCATTTGGGGTTTGTTATTCTTTGGTGATTAGACCTAAACCTAACATGAGTAATTGTCGATCAAAGTGTGATAGCACCGAAAGCTGAAAATTGGTCTGGTTAGGAAGGGGGTTTAAGTGCCCAGTGGTCAAGTGGTTAAATATGAGTGTCACAGCAAAGGGTCTGAATACTTAGGACCATGTGATGTTTCAGTTTTTTTCTTTTTTAATAAATCTGCAAAAATGTCAACAATTCTGTGTTTTTCTGTCAATATGGGGAGCTGTGTGTACATTAATGAGGAAAAAAATGAACTTAAATGATTTTAGCAAATGGCTGCAATATAACAAAGAGTGAAAAATTTAAGGGGGTCTGAATACTTTCCGTCCCCACTGTATGTATATGTATATATGTGTATATATATATGTGTGTATATATATATGTATATATATATATGTATATATATATATATATATATATATATATATATATATATATATATATATATATATATATATATATATATATATATATATATATATATATATATGTGTGTGTGTGTGTGTGTGTGTGTGTGTGTGTGTGTGTGTGTGTGTATATATATATATATATATATATATATATATATATATATATATATATATATATATATATATGTGTATGTATATATATGTATATATATATATGTAAAAATTTCTCAGTCCCTGCTCTCCAAGGGTCTTTCACTTAAGTCCCTAAGACCCCTTTCACACTGAGCCGCCCCGGGCGTCAGCGGTAACGCGGCGCTATTTTTAGCGGCGCTATTCGGCCGCTAGTGGGCGGTTTTAACCCCTGCTAGCGGCTGAAAAGGGGTTATATCCGCCCGCAAAATGCCGCTGCAGCAGTGCTTTGCCAGCAGTATGGTGGCGCTGCCCCATTGTTTTCAATGGGCAGGAGCGGTGTATACACCGCTGCAAAGAAGGTGCTGCCAGGACTTTTTGTGACTCTGTCAGAGCAGCTACCCAGTGTGAAAACACTCAGGCTTTCACACTGGGTTTGCAGCTGAGGCTTTTTTCAGGCACTATGCAGGCGCTATTTTTAGTTGCTGTAGTGCCTGAAAAAACGCCTCCAGTGTGAAAGGGGTCTAACTCTCTCATACATACACCAGTTTAGACAGGAGCCAATTAACCAACCAGCATGTCTTTGAAGTGGGAGGAAACTCACGCAGGCACAGGAAGAACATACAGATAGTGCTGTGGTTGGTATTCAAATTGATGACCCTAGTACTGCTAGGTGGGTGTGCTAACCACTTAGCCACTGAGTTGGATTTTGTGTCAGGGAATCCCTGTGAGATGTCTGGTACATAGATATGCGCATGTTATTTCCCGAAGATGGTTAACAGGCGCATGCATGCGCTCAGG
This sequence comes from Lithobates septentrionalis, assembly GCA_037952835.1. Lineage (NCBI taxonomy): Eukaryota > Metazoa > Chordata > Amphibia > Anura > Ranidae > Lithobates > Lithobates septentrionalis. Next base: position 1,220,743 of record JBBDGP010001157.1, on the reverse strand, counting down.
AATTCACACATACGTACGCGTCCAGGCACAATCCCTATTGGCGCCAGAAGGGCTATTTAAAGGGAGCTCATTCCCATATCCTTTGCTGACTGATCTTCAGCTGTGCCTGTGTCCTGATTTATCCTGCATGTTCTCCCTGTTACTGACCTGGCATGTTCTTGACCTGATCCTGGATTCTGCTTTGTTTACCCTTGACCCTGCTTCATTCCTGACTGGCTCTGCACATGACTTAGTAGCTCGCTTTCCACCTGTTGACCCTGGCTATTCCTGAGACTCTGCCTCTGATCAGTACTACTTGAGTGCTTGCCTGGCTGTCCGCTGCACCAGCTCTGTACACCACTGTATATTCCAGCCTCCAGAGTCCTGACAAGCTGCCTATCCAAAACCATCAGCGTAAGCAGAGTGCCCCTTTTTAGTCTGGACCAGTCCTCCAAACATTACTGCTGTTCCTGCTCCTCTGGTTCCACAGTCTAATTGGAGACTAATTCCCTGCTGCTGGTTCTGCAATCGACACCCACAAGCACTAGTGTCCCTCGGCATGCTCTCTCTTCCTCAGTGGGGCCAGGGCAGGAGATATAGGAGGCTGACCTCGTCAATTCAGTCTCCTATCAGGTACGTGACACTTTGTTTTTGACCACTTCTTGCCCATGCTATAGCTGAAAGACGGTCACAGCGTGAGCTCATTTCCGGGATGGCATCCATGGATGTCCTCCTGTGATCGTGCTTCCCGCGCCCTCTACGATGTGCATCGGCACGGATCTGTGATCGCTTTGTCCTTGGGACACAGCTGGTCACAGATTGGGGTAAAGAGCCAATCACAGTGGCTCTTTACCATGTGATCAGCTGTGTCTGATCACAGTGTAAACAGGATTTGCCGGTTATCGGCAATCCTTTCCTCACGCTGACAGCGCTTGAGGAGAGCCGATAACTGGCTAATCCACAAAAGGGAACATCTACACTGATAATCAGGGCACTGATCATCAATGCAGCCTCATCAGTGCACATCAGTGTAGAAAAAATACTTTTTTACAAAATTTTAGGTCTTTTTTCTTTTGTTTTAGCAAAACATGTGCTTCCACTGTGGAGGCTCTCAAACTTTTGAGTTAGGACTACAGAAAATATTGTGGTGCCTTGACGGGACTCTGTAGCTAACACATGCATTTGCAAATTTGTGCAAACTAAACCCCTGTTTTTAACGCATACTGTTAGACAGGATAATCCGGTTGGATGCAGGCTGGTCGATAAAATGAGCTGGGAATTTCCATCGTTTTGCATGCGTTGCCCTTCCGTGTGCTCCTTGCTGCAAAGGCCAGTTATAGGTGTGGGCAGTGGCTATTTGTTTGTACTGAAAGATCTCTCCTCTCTCCCTCTCCCTACCTCCACACACACATTATCGGTGTGTGTCAAAGGCTTTTGCAAAATCCAAGTTACTTAACCACTTCAGCCCCGGAAGGATTTACCCCCTTCCTGACCAGAGCAATTTTTACAATTTGGCACTGCGTCACTTTAACTGCTAATTGCACGGTCATGGAATGCTGTACCCAAATGAAATTTGCGTCCTTTTCTTCCCACAAATAGAGCTTTCTTTTGATGGTACTTGATCACCTCTGCGGTCTTTATTTTTATGCGCTATAAACGGAAAAAGACCGAAAATTTTGAATTTTTTTTTTCTTTTTGTTATAAAAAAAAATCCAATAAACTCAATTTTAGTCATACATTTAGGCCAAAATGTATTCGGCCACATGTCTTTGGTAAAAAAAAAATGTCAATAAGCGTATATTTATTGGTTTGCGCAAACGTTATAGCGTCTACAAACTAGGGTACAATTTCTGGAATTTACACAGCTTTTAGTTTGACTGCCTATGTCATTTCTTGAGGTGCTAAAATGGCAGGGCAGTACAAACTCCCCCCCCAAATGACCCCATTTTTTGAAAGTAGACACCCCAAGGAAATTGCTGAGAGGCATGTTGAGCCCATTGAATGTTATTTTTTTTTTGTCCCCAGTTATTGAATAATGATAAAAAAAAAAAAATTACAAAAAGTTGTCACTAAATGATATTGCTCACACGGGCCATGGGAATATGTGGAATTGCACCCCAAAATACATTCAGCTGCTTCTCCTGAGTATGGGGATACCACATGTGTGGGACTTTTTGGGAGCCGAGCCGCGTACGGGGCCCCGAAAACCAATCACTGCCTTCAGGATTTCTAAGGGTGTAAATTTTTGATTTCACTCCTCACTACCTATCACAGTTTTGAAGGCCATAAAATGCCCAGATGGCACAACCCCCCCCTCCCCAAAATGACCCCATTTTGGAAAGTAGACACCCCAAGCTATTTGCTGAGGGCCATGGTGAGTATTTTGCAGCTCATTTGTTTTTGAAAATGAAGAAAGACCAGAAAAAAAATATTTTTTTTTTCAATTTTCAAAACTTTGTGACAAAAAGTGAGGTCTGCAAAATACTCCCTATACCTCTCAGCAAATAGCTTGGGGTGTCTACTTTCCAAAAGAGGGTCATTTGGGGGGGGGGGTGGTTGTGCCACCTGGGCATTCCATGGCCTCCGAAACTGTGATAGGCAGTGAAGAGTGAAATCAAAAATTTACGCCCTTAGAAAGCCTGAAGGCGGTGCTTGGTTTTCGTGGTATCCCCGTACTCAGGAGAAGCAACAGAATGTATTTTGAGGTGTAATTTCACATATTCCCATGGCATGTTTGAGCAATATATCATTTAGTGACAACTTTGTGCAAAAAAAAAAATTTGTTTTTTTCCCGCAACTTGTGTCACAATATAAAATATTCCATGGACTCGACATGCCTCTCAGCAAATAGCTTTGGATGTCTACTTTCCAAAATGGGGTCATTTGGGGGGGTTTTGAACTGTCCTGGCATTTTATGCACAACATTTAGAAGCTTATGTCACACATCACCCACTCTTCTAACCACTTGAAGACAAAGCCCTTTCTGACACTTTTTTTTTTTGCAAGAAAATTACTTTGAACCCCCAAACATTATTATATATTTTTTTTAAAGCAAATGCCCTACAGATTAAAATGGTGGGTGTTTCATTTTTTTTTTTCACACAGTATTTGCGCAGCGATTTTTCAAACGCATTTTTTTGGGAAAAAACACACTTTTTAAAAAAATTTAAATGCACTAAAACACACTATATTGCCCAAATGTTTGATGAAATAAAAAAAGATGATCTTAGGCCGAGTACATGGATACCAAACATGACATGCTTTAAAATTGCGCACAAACGTGCAGTGGCGACAAACTAAATACATTTTTAAAAGCCTTTACAGGTCACCATTTACAGAGGAGGTCTACTGCTAAAATTACTGCCCTCGATCTGACCTTCGCGGTGATACCTCACATGCATGGTGCAATTGCTGTTTACATTTGACGCCAGACCGACGCTTGCGTTCGCCTTAGCGCGAGAGCAGGGGGGGACAGGGGTGCTTTTTTTTATTTTATTTATTTTTTGCTTTTTTATCTTATTTTTAAACTGTTCCTTTCTTTTTTTTTTTTTTTTTTTTTTTAATCATTTTTATTATCTCAGGGAATGTAAATATCCCCTATTATAGCAATAGATAGTGACAGGTACTCTTTTTTTTTTGAAAAAATTGGGGTCTATTAGACTCTAGATCTCTCCTCTGCCCTCAAAGCATCTGACCACACCAAGATCGGTGTGATAAAATGCTTTCCCAATTTCCCAATGGCGCTGTTTACATCCGGCGAAATCTAAGTCATAAAATGCTCGTAGCTTCCGGTTTCTTAGGCCATAGAGATGTTTGGAGCCACTCTGGTCTCTGATCAGCTCTATGGTCAGCTGGCTGAATCACCGGCTGCATTCTCAGGTTCCCTGTTGAGACAGGAGAGCCAGAGAAAACAGAGAAAAACACGGTGGGGGGGCATTTCCTCCCACTGCTTGTAAAAGCAGTCTAGAGGCTAATTAGCCGCTAGGATTGCTTTTACATGAAAGCCGACCGCTGGCTGAAAAGAATGATACCAAGATGATACCTAAACTTGCAGGCATCATTCTGGTATAACCACTCAAAGTCGTGAATGGCGTACCTGAAGACAAAAAAATGGTTAACAATAAAACACAGTAAACGGTAAAGTATAAAAAAATTGCATACCTGAAAAGCAAACATGATAAAACATAATAACAATAAAACATTGCAGAATAGAATACAGTAAAAAAAGAGCAGAACAATAGAGAGGGAGAACAATAAAACGACAACTTTTTTTAATTTTATTTTATTTTTTTATTTTTTTACACTTTTTTTTTAATGTAACAGTTTCCAGGTTCGGGTCTCTCAAAATGCGATGGCATCTTGGGAGACCCTGTGAAAGCGTGCCTAGTCTGCGCAATGCTGTACGCTACGCTAATACTCAACTAGTGAATGGTAGCGTTCAAAACATTCACCAATGCAAAGACCAGGATTGTCAAGACAGGAGGGACAATAATAGCGGGTGTCACGCCTATATCCGAGCTTGCTGCAGACACCACATCTTTTTGGGGGGGTTCGTTGGGTAGGGGTACTCGGGAGGACATAAAGAAAATGCCTCTCATGCAGCCGACTGCATTTTGCTGGGGATGTGAAAGGGGGAAGTACGGGCACTGCAGAAGTGGTGGGTTGCCAATTATTAGGATTAGCGAATGCAGCAGGAAGGGCATTATGGGCACGACAGGCCTGTGTTTGTCTTCTTCTTGGTGGTAGCGGGACACTACTTGTGCTTGCCACCTCACCAGCTCGAACTGCACTTATGGGACTCGCAACGTCACCAGGTGTTACTGCAGTGCTGGTTTGACTACGACCGGGGTGTACTAGGCCGCTGGTGCTTGCCAGTTCCCCAAAACGCTACCAAAAAAACTGTTAGCGATCGCAGGGATCAGGCATGACTCTGCGAACGCTGCAGTTATGTGTTTAGTGTTTTGTAAGTGACAGTGATCGATCGATACTGCACTTGGGTGGGCTGGGCTGGGCCGGGCGGAGGGGCAAAACGCAGGTGCTAGCAGGTATCTGGACTGATCCCGCTAACACTGCGTTTTTGGGAACCCTAAACTGCTGGGGATGCTAGTATAGATCTGATCTGATCGGATCAGATATTGATCCGTTCAGATACTACACCACTAAGGGAGGTGTATGGTGCGTATGTGGGTGTTAGCGGTACTGGCGCTAACCTGACGCTGCCTGGGGCGACGCATATCACCACCAGGTGATCAGGGGGCTAAACCTTTATTCGGTAATAAACGGCGGGTGCCCTGACACTATAAAAAATAAACTAACCAGCGTCACCCGTAACAGTTATACGTTGATCACTGGTGAAAGGGTTAACTAGGGGGCAATCAAGGGGTTAAAACCTTTATTAGGTAGTATATGGGGGGTCTCTGACGCTATAAAATGCTGATGGCGAACCTAAATATTTACCTCCCTAACTAGCGTCACCAGTGACACTAATACAGCGATCAGAAAAATGATTGCTTAGTGACACTGACGACGGGGGGTGGGGTGATCAAGGGGTTAAAACTTTGTAAGGGTGTACCCTAAATCTAAAGGGGGCTAACACTAACTGCCCTACCACACGAACTGTCACAAACTGACACCAATGCAGTAATCAGAGAAAAAAAAACTGCTTGGTGTCAGTGTGACGGGGGGAGGGGTGATTAGGGGGTGATCGGGGGGTGATGGGGAAGTAATGTGTGCCTGGCATGTTCTACTGTGTGTTTTGCGTTTTACACTCACTCGGATGTCTTCTCTCCTCGGTGCCGGAATGGAAAATACCGAGCCAAGGAGAGATGACATCATTTCCTCTGCTGCTGTTTACTATACAGCAGCAGAGGAATCATTTCATTGGCCGGGGCACGAATGGATGGTCTCCCCCTCACCTCCGATCAGCGGGGGAGAAATGCCGACCGCCTCGGGCACCCCCCGCCCGCGGTAGGCAGATCACGTACAGGTACGTGATTCTGCCTGCCCGTGCCATTCTGCCGACGTATATCGTCGTGAGGCGGTCGGCAACTGGTTAACACCTCATAAAAAGAAATTAGATTTGACAACTTCTGTCTTTTATGAATCCATGCTGTCTGTTGCTTTTAAAAAAAAATTTTTTCCAGCAAGTACTCATCTATGTGGTCTTTTATTAAACTCTTCCATTATCTTCCCAACTTTAGAAGTTAACTACTTCAGATCCACGCTATAGCCGAATGACGGCTACAGCGCGGATCTGCTTTGCCGGGAGGGTGTCAATAGACGTCCACCCTTTGCAAGCTGGCCACGCCCCCCTGCAGGGCGCGCGCTGTGATCACCGAGTCTCATTGACACTTATCCCGACCCCGCTGTCGGCCAATGACGGCTAATCACGTGATGTAAATTGAGGATCGGTAATCGTTTTTTTTTTCTTCTCATGCTGACAGCGCGAAGAGGAAAAAAAGACGATCACCGGCTTCTGTTGAAGGGACATCGGTCCCGAGAAGGGAGAGGCGAAGCCGTCTCCTATGTGCCTATAGTGCCCACCAATCAGTGCCCACCAGTACATCAGTACCACCTATCAATGCCCACGAGTACCACCTATTAATGCCCATCAGTGCTGCCCATCAGTGCAGAGGTGATCAAATACCACCAAAAGAAAGCTCTATTTCTGGGGGGAAAAAAATGATAAAAATTTAATTTGGGTACAGTGTTGTTTGACCGCGCAATTGTCATTCAAAGAGTGACAGCACTAAAAGCTGAAAATTGGTCTGGGCAGGAGGGGGGTTTAGGTGCCCAGTAAGCTAGTGGTTAAGCTAACAGGTCTATAGTTACTTGAAAGACTTTGATCCTTTTTAAATATAGGCACCACATTGGCCTTACGACAATCCAGTGGTACTATTCCAGTGATTAAAGAGTCCCTAAAATTAGAAACAATGGCTTTGGAATGACAGAGCTCAATTCTTTTTGGATCCTTGGGTGTATGCTATCTGGTCCAGGTGCTTTATTTGCCTTTTTATTCTGTCTAAATATTTCTGGACCATATCAATTTTGGGCCGTTGTGGATCATTTGGGACTGTGTCAATACCATCCCCATTATCGACATGAGCTCCCCTTACTACTTTGTATACACAGAGCTGAAGAAGGTATTTCATAAATTTGCCGCCTTTGTCTCCAGTCACCCATTCTAGATTATTTTATAAAGGGCCTACATGGTCAGACCTGATGTTTTTCCTATTAACCACTTGACCTCCAGAATATTTAACCCCCCCCCCCCCTTTCATAAGCAGGCAATTTTTTGCGATACAGCACTGTGCTTTTGGTGATATTTTTTTTTCATCAATAGATTTTTATTTTTATATCAGAAACATAGAAAGGCAATGTATACATTGTACAACGTTTACATAAAGTCGAAGGCTGATAGCAGACACACAAATATGTAAGTGTTCATTTAACAGGAAATGCTGTTTTAAGACTTTTATGCTTTATACATAGGTTGTCTAGTAGTCATGTTGCATCACTCCCACAGGAACCCCAAATGGGAGCTCTTTTGTTGCCTGGGGGAGGTTTGCGACTCATTAATGCGTAACCCATTTTCAAGCAATGCGAGGCCATTAAAGTCTAACTTGCTGCTGTATCATGACTCTACTAACTGGTTCAACCAGGTCAAAGGAACTTCGCAGCTCCAGACCACCGCTCCCACTGTAACCATGTGTTTTTTCCTTTAGTCATATAGCCACCATTGGACGCCATTGTCAATTCATATCCATAATGGAGGTTTACCAGGTCTAATGTGTGCTCTGTGGTTGGGGCCCTATCTGTTTTCCATAGTCTTGTTATGTTCAGTCTAGCTGCCAATAGTATGTGCGTAAGCACGTCTGGCAGGTTGAGGTATCAAATCTATAGTTAGGTTTAGGAGTGCTAAATCAGACGCGGGGGGTATGTGCTGATTTGAGATATCCGATAGGATTTGGAAGATATTTTTCCAATAGGTTTGTATATGTGTGCACTGCCACATTATGTGGAATATGTCTCCCTTGGCTGAGTTACATCTCCAGAGCGTGTCAGAAACATTTGAGCTAAACAATGCCAACTTTGATGGGGTTAGATACCATCTAAGGGTCAGTTTTTGGGTTCCCATAGCGCAGAGCATTTAGTGGCCTTGTAGATAGATTGCAATGCTCAATGCCATTGGTGGTCTGTGTACTCTCGTCCCAAGTCATTTTCCCAGTGGGTGTGGGGGGCTGACTTAGTGAAGTGGTTTTTGGTGTAACATGTAAAATAGAGATATTCCTTTAGTTTTGTGAGATGTGTTGGTTAGGTGCTCCCGGCTTTTCGGGTGTACTGTGTATATGGGTAGTTGGATTTTCCCAAGGCAGTGTTTAACTCTAATGTAGGTAAAGAAATCTGTGGGAGTTAATTTTAAATTCTCTCTGTAGGAGTGGGAAAGTTTTTATTCGGGAATCTTGGAGTAGATTATGAATGGATAGTATTCCATGTCTGGACCAGTGGGTCAGGGATAAATCGGGTGATAGATGGAGAGCTTTGATTGGGATTTGTATCTGTGGAATTTTGGGGTATTTAGAGCTTTCATGGATCAGGGTTTGCCATGTTTTAGCCGAGGCTATCATGGTGGGGGATAGTGCCGAGGATAACTTGGTTCCTAAGGGGATGCTCATTAACCACCATTTTAGATTTGGGCGTATCAATGATAGGTTTTCAATATTGCTCCATAGTTTTGTAGGGCGCTGCTGGAACCATTCAGCAATTTGGGCTAATAATGAGGCTGTGTAGTAGTCTTCAAAGTCAATAGTTCCTGATCCACCCGCTGACTTATGTTTCTTAAGTTTAGAGTGGGGGCATCTGGGTTTAGACAATAGAGTAATATGGCGCACTCAGGATACAACCAGATACTACGGGGAGAGGGAGGGAGGGAGGGACAGTAGGTATAAAGGCATATATTTGGTGGTTATTGATCTGTGTGAGGATACAAACTGTGACAATAAAAACAATATAAATGAATGATCAAAACTGTCCATGGAGGGCTGCCAGTTCCAAGTTAGAATGCACAAGAAACTCTGGAAAGTATAAGAGACAAAAGAACAGCGCCCTCTAAGTGCAGTATGCAAACTGATTTAATAAAATGAATGGTTTAAAAACACTCACAAAGGTGGATTTACAATGGGCATGTAACGTCATCCGCTCACAATGACCTGGTGGAAGAGGAAACAGTCCGATATCCGAAGTGGATGTGGAGGTGGCTGTGATGTACTGAAGCCTGAGGAAGGGACACGCATGTCCCGAATGCAATGCATTCCCCGCTGACCCGACCTGGAAGTGACACCCGTCCATCCCTGTGAGCAGTGAACACCGCCGATCTCCTTCCCCATCATACCGGACAGCACCGTGAACCAGCAGTGCGGCCGAACACAGGATCGGAAAACACAGCCACCTCCACATCCACCTAGGATATCGGACTCTTTCCTCTTCCACCAGGTCATTGTGAGCAGATGACGTTACATGCCCATTGTAAATCCACCTTTTGTGAGTGTTTTTAAACCATTCATTTTGTTAAATCAGCTTGCATACTGCACTTAGAGGACACTGTTATTTTGTCTCTTATACTTTCCAGAGCATCTGGGTTTAGATCCTTTCCATATACATTTATTGAATAAGGTTTGGAGAGACTTAAAGAAGTATTTAGGTATGGAGATGGGGAGGGTCCTGAATAAGTAGAGGATTTGAGGTAGATGAAGCATTTTAAATGCTGAAAGTCTTCCAGACCACGATAATTCATGTTTGAGTATGGATTGAGTTTCTGTTTGTAGCTTGGTAAGGAAAGGTTTATAGTTAGCCGAGAAAACGGAAAATTGTATACTCGCCTTTCCGTAATTTTCCTTTCCTGGTGCATCTTCATGGCAGCATACATATGGGTTGTGACTCCGCCCCCACAACCTGATAGGACTGGTTAACTATAAATCAAAGACAGACCCGGCTCACAGCATTCTCTGTTACTCTCACCATTTGGGTGGGTATCTGTATGATGTCATGAAGATGCACCAGGAAAGGAAAATTACGGAAAGGTGAGTATACAATTTTCCGTTTTCCTGGTGCATCATGGCAGCATACATATGGGGACTAACTCGCCATACAGGAGGGTGCAAGAAAAATTTTGTAATCATCAGTAGCGCAAGTATGCACCATGAATTTTTCCAAATTTTACTGTCGCAAACCGGGTTCACCTATAAAAGCGTAATGAAGGTGTCCCGGGAGGACCATATTGCTGACTTGCAAATAACCTCAGGAGACACTCAGCGCTGAGCTGTCCACAGAGCTGGCACTGCCCTAGTTAAATGTGCTCTTAAGACCTCCAAAACAGGAAGGCCTTGAAGAGTAGGCTCTTTCAATTGTTTGAACAATCTCGGAGGTGACTGAACGTGTTGATGCTGACTGACCCTTCCTTAAGCCATGCTGGAACCAAGTACATATTTCAGCTTTCCTGAATGAAAGGGTAGCTGCCAAGCAGGTCACCAGCGTTAGCGCAACCTACAGGGGATGTGGTTCCCACTCAACCCAGAAAGACGGGAAATTGACTTCCTAGTTAAATTGGAAGGAGAAAGACACCCCATGGATAAAAGCAGTCTGGAGTTTTAGGACTATTCTGTTCTGTCCGGGTATAATGTTAAGTGAGGCCCCTTGAGTGCAAAGCCTGTAGTTCTGACATTCTCCTTCACAGAGGTTGTAGCAACCAGAAATACGACCTTTAGAGTTTGCAGAGTGCAGTCAATTCTGTAGGATAGAAATGAGTCTTTGATGGATATGGGGACCATAAGCAAGTTCCACATAGGGAACAATGGTTTCCTGGTAGGCCTATAACTTCATGCAAGCGTTAGGGTTAAGGACTCCTTAAACCCCTGTAAGTGCAGACAAAGGTGAACTTCAAACTTTAAACATATTTGAACCTAGGCCCCTGTTCAGCCCCAGTTGTAAGAACTGTGGAATCTTGTCTGGTTTAGGTGATAAAGGACTCCAGGCTTTTGCTGTGTGAGATCTGCATAATTTTCCCAGATTCTTAGGTAAATCTTCATGAAGACCTCTCTGGTTTGACACAAGGTAGGCACTACCTGCACTGAGCATACTTGACTTGGTAGCCAATGCCTCTCAACTTCCATGCCGTCAAAAGTAGTCTCTTGGAGCTGGATGGCAAAACTGTCCATGAGAGAGCGAATCTGTCATCACTGGAAGGGGCAGTGGTGATTCAATGCTTAAGAGTAGGAGAGAGAGACACTAAAACCTCCTAAGCCAAAATGGTACATTTGCAATGATTGATACAGGAAGCTCCACTGACAGCCTAAGAATTCTACCCTTCCACTGCTGCCTAGGCACAGTACAAATCTTGCTCCTCTTGCTAAAAGGAGTGAATGACAGAAGTGCTTTGAACACTACTCGGTTCAAGAAAATTCAATACTATTCCTCATAAGCTTAACATCCCATGACCTTAAGCAGCCTGGTCTTTGAAATGAGTCCCCCAAACTTTCTAGCTGGGGTCTGATGTGATAATGTTCCATCTGAAAATAATTGGTCAGTTACGAAGAGCCAAGGATATTCCGGCACTGTTCTGCTGGAAGAGACTTCACTCCCAAAGTACCTTTGGCTTTCTCTATCAGAGGATGGAAATACCCTTGAGGATGAATTGGGACAAGTAGGTGTCTGATAAACCTACAGGAGAATCCAGTCTCCCAGATTTATGATTATAATAATTGATTGGAGGTTTTCCATCTTGCACGACTCTAGCTTCCTGTGCTGCTTGTCAATTTTTTTTAAACTTTAGCACTGGGCACAGATTACCTGGTTTTCATTTTTTATTTTTGCTAGGAACAGAGGTGAACCGAATCCTCATCTCCCATGGGTAACTGGAACCTTCACGATTGCTTTTTTTTTTCTATCCAGCTACAAACAGGAACAGAATTTTTTACTTTCCCATCAACTCTGGTAGCCTGGCTGACTGGAAGAGATTGAAAAGTGGACTTCCCACCTGTCAATGTTATATGATCGGTATGCTCACTGAATTATGCCCCTGCATGGGTGAGTTTGTCATGTTATACTTTTTCAATAAAAAATTATTGTACCAGAAAAGCGGACCTCCCTTAAACTTCCGCCAATGTCACGCCAATATAGCTGATATGGCCCACTGATCCTGAAGGTTTTCCCTCCAGGTGTGTGCATAAAGCTTTGCACAGGCACCCCCTGGATTAGTGCACCCTTAAAAGGGACTTCCACTGTTCTCCTAAGACAGGAGCCTTAGAGCTTTAAGGCTTAATGAAGATTGGGTACTTCTCCGGTTCGTTACTAATCTTTTTCCCGGTCTGTAGGATCTTGCCTCCTGGTGTCTACTTGGGAGTCGCCACCTGTATGCTGGACCTTTTTGAATTTTCTGTTTTTTGTCAGATGATATTCGCCCTGACCTGCTAATGGTCACCCTTGAGGTGGTTGTATCCTGTCTACTCCCAAATAGATTGGATCTGTGTTCTGGATCTGTGTTTTTTTTTTTTTTTGGCGGGATCCACCAACCATGGCTTTAGCCATAATGCACTCCTTGCCGTGACCGTGGGGAACACCGCTCTTGAAAAACATCAATTAATGTCTGACACATCCACCACAGGAGTATGCCACCAATTTCAGCTCTTACAAAGCTGTTACCACCTTGTCTCTTCACTTCTTCAAGACGGGCTTATTTAAAGGGTTACACCACTTTTTTTTTTTTTTTGGCTGCAGTTTTCTGTAAATTGCAATTAAACATGACCATTTGGAGGTGCTCTGCACACAGAATGTGTACATAACTACCCCCTAAACATAATTTCCCAGAAGTCTGCACCAAGATAAAAGTCAGATTCCTTGGCATCCACCACAATAAAAATTTCATTTTTGATAAGATACTCCCAAAAGGGAATCACGTCTAAAGGAATGCAGACCCTGCCACTTTCCACAGAGTCCTGCAGGTACAGCAGCTGGTTGACAATTATGAAACCACTCCCATTAAGACTCATTCAGTTCATGAGCTGGTTATTGCTGGTGTGCCAGCACCTGCAGATGCCACAGTATGAAGTAGCACTTCAGATCTAGATCTAATTTTCGGACTAGAGCCTCCTTGCATGTGCCATGTCTTGCCAGCTACATTCATGATGCAACCATCATCGGAGAAGACTGCAGCAGGTTGACCTTTAGCTTTTTCAGGGTATACAGTTTTGACAGCCTGTTTATAAGGGCATTTTTCTCTGACCCCTTCAATTCTTCCTGGATTAACTCTTCCAGTTGTTCAGTGAAGGAAATTAGTACTTTCTAACCTTGTGGAGAGTTTCCTCTACTTCAACCCAGGCAATTGGGTCCTTAGCGGTCCTTGCAAAAAAAGTCTCTATTGGGAAATCTTCAAAGCTTGTGCAAGCTTTCCTATTTGGACACCACCTACTGGTTCTGGTTGGAAGTGCTAGGCAATTTATGCACTGTAGCTTGTCAAGAAATGACTTTCCACCACGAATGCAGCAACCATTAGGGCTGGTAATCTGTGGTGTTCGTAAACAGGGAGCAAACAAAATGAGAGGTGAGAAGATGATATTGATCAATGTTGTCTGTATGTCTGTGCTTTGAACGGTGGCTGTTCTGGCTTTTAGCAGGGTCTCTTCACCTTGAGGTCCTTGCAGGACTGTATAGTGCTTGCTCCAGGCAGATTTGACATACTAGCTTGGCAGGCAAATGACCTTCCACCACAATCGCAGCGACTATTAGGGCTGGTAACTTGTGATGTTTGTAAACGGGGAGCAATGATAATGATGGGTGAGTTGATGAGTTTAATCAACATTGCCTCGATGTCTGTTCTTAGATGGTGACTTTGTCTTGACCGTCAGAAGGCTCCCTCCATCTTGTAGTCCTTTTAGGACTATAGATGTTGGCTCTCTTTTTCTCAATCTTCACTACTTACCTAATCCCTATACCTTAAAAGCAATGGGTGGTCTGTCTGGACAGCATTTCCCATAGAAACAGAGCAAAGCAGCAGACTGAAATGAAGAACAGCATAAGCTAAGTCTCCACTATTGCGACCTGAAAGTTGCAAGATTTTGCTGCAACTTGAAGCAATGCCTGTGTATTCCTAAGGTCTATGAATACAGATATGAACGGTACTCATTGAAAATCATGGGGTATAGCTTGTCCTGCGACTTTGCAGTGACAAGTCGCACTAGTGGAAACTGAGCCCAACAAAGTGATCCCAGAGAAAGCATAGAAAAGGGGATAGAAAGAGCCCAGGTGAAGGCCATAAATAGCATAATGATCCTAGAGCATCACTGAGAAGGAGATAGGAAAAACACAGGTGAATGCCATAAAAAGGGAAAACATTCCTGCAAACAATGACCACATAAGCATCCAGCATGCATGAGTAGAGAGCTCCACCATTTGTTGCCCAAAAATGCCATAAAACCATTTAGAACTCACATTTCCATTAGCGATGATATCAATGATCAGCTCACCATCCTGGAAAAGCTCTGACCAGGAAACACAGAGGCCCCATCACTTCCTGCCTCTCATGCTCAGAGTGTACTTGCACTGCTGCAGCCATCTTGGAAATGGCAAACGCCCATAACACAGATAAAAGAAGTAAAAAGCATATGGAAAGCAAAAGGAAACACTGTCACTTACGTCAAAGCTTGTTTAAAGCTTTCTTTGAGAAGCCTGCACCACCAGAATGGGGCTCCAACCATCTAGCTCATTTAGAGGCTGTACAGGAAGGATTCTGCCCAGGAGAGGCTGAAATATGCCCCCCAGACCACCAGAATGGGGCTCCAACCATATAGCTTCGTTTAGAGGCTGTACAGGAAGGACTTCCACCCAGGAGAGGCTGAACCTGGCTGGGGCGACAAGCGGTAAGGGATACCTCGCGACTCCAGTCTTGATCAGGTGAGGAAAAAAAGGAGAATGCTGTGACCGGGGCCTGTCTTTGATTTATAGTTAACCAGTCCTATCAGGTTGTGGGGGCGGAGTCAAAACCCATATGTATGCTGCCATGAAGATGCACCAGGAAAAGGTGTTTGACCGATCTAGTAAGGTGGATCCCTGGGTAGGAGATACTTTTATCTGGCCAGTTGAATGGTGTTGGACCTGTAGCAATTTTTTTGTTGTGGCGTCTAGTTTAAGGTCTAAAATGTGCGATTTGGTTATGTTTAGTTTATAGGAGATTTTTCCGAACCATTCTAGCAATTTGTGTGCTTCCGCCAATGAGGTGGTCGGATGGGATAGGATCAAAATGACAGTCCGCAAAGAGGCTTATTTTATGGGAGGTTTCCCCTATCGTCAGACCCGTGATCAAGGGATTCAAGCGCACATGTTCCGCCAGGGGTTCCATCAGTAAGTTAAAAATTAATGGTGACAAGGGGCATCCTTGGTGTGTGCCATTTGTTATATTAAATGGTTGGGATAGCATGTCTGCAGAATATACTTGCGCTGACGGATTGGTGTAAAGTGCCATGATAGCTCTATAAATGTGATCTCTAAAACCAAACTTAAGGAGCACCTTTTGTAGATATAACCAATGTACCCTATCAAACACCTTCTCTGCGTCTAGAGAAAGAAGCAGGAAAGGAGTTCCACTGGGTTCAGTGCGGTGTATCAGGTTGATCATACGTCTCGTAGCAAATACGGAAAAGAAGGAGAGGGTAACAACTATCATTACATGTTCCAGGGAGGTTCATACACTTGTATATAAGACATACCCTTAACCCGTTCCTGGAGCAAAAGCATAAGCAAAAAAATGGGACCAGAAGGTCAAGGGACAGGATCAATAAAGGAGGAACTCACTGGCTGTAAATATACATGGGAAATCTTTATTACATGGATATAAATAACAAAGTAAAATTCCACCCACAGCAATGGAACTAACCTCCACCACTTAAAAAGTGACAGTGCAAAGTGAGTTTCACCACCTGGTCCCCCCAACAGACATACCAATTACCTCATAAGTACATAGTAAAAGACCACCCTATTAACCCACTACTGGGAATAAACGAAATAAAATAAGAATAAATCTTACAAAAAGGGCAGACTGTACAATCAACGCTATTAAATCTGAGGACAAATCTGGAAGAAAACTAAAGTGGATCCTGACTGAGCAGGTTGCTGAAATAGGACACTGAAACCTGAAGAGAAAAAAGTCCTGTAAAAAAACGGATCCTAAGGACGGTATTGATGAAGACAGTCCTGTATCCTGTTTATAAATGCATGAGATTATAATGGAACAAATAATCCAGTCAAATTACAGATGATCTACACAGATCTAATATGATGTTGCTAGACACATACCTTCCATCCTCTGCCCCCTGTATACTCCTGTATGTGGGAGGGGGGAGGGGAAGCAGCGGGTCTCAGGGAAAGCAAACAGGGGCGATCAGATTGCTGCTACGGGGACACATCGGGGCATGTGTGGCAAAGGTATCTTCCCCACTTGTGCAGTGGCTGCCACGTATGGATCCGAAGTTCCCTCGCTGTAGAGCGTGAAATAGCCGGGGTCCCACCGAACTTTTCACTGTGTAGACCCGAAGACCTTCCTCGTGGACGCCAGGCACAACAGCCGCACAGCGTAGATGAGAGGACTCAGCTCTGGTGGTTCACAGCTGGGATGGAGCGCTCCGCAGCCTAGCTCAACTAGACCAGCTAGTAAGATGATAGATCAAAGTCTGATGAGGTCTCAGCTGTTGAAGACATGTGGGATCTGAAAGGCAGTAAAAGATCTCAGGTGTGTGTCCATCCAAACAGTATCCTTACAGAAACGTGGGGTTGAGAGTATAATAGGAAAATTCAATTAATTAATGAGGGGGTGAAGAAGTCATTCCAGCTGGTGGCTGCAAACAATAGGGGCGTCCAGCTGACGCGTTTCAATCAGTGACCCGATTTTCTTCAGAGCTAGAGCCAAATTGAAACACAGGTAGCTAAATTGTAAGTGTCAGAGGGTTAACACAGTCAGAGCCTGTCAGTATCGGCGCGTCCCGGTGCACCTGCGCAGTAGAGCCCCACTTCAGCACGTACGGGCACACGATCGGCGGGTACGAGCGCGTGATCCGAACGGGTTAGCACACGTGGGTACACGAACGCATGCACGTACAGTGGGACGTCCCCTTGGCGGGCCTATATAAAGGCAGCTATGCCTTGTGCTCATTGCTGGTTTGTCTTCTCAGCTTCCAGTGTTCCCGTTTATCCTCTGCATACCTGTTCCTGCCTGTTGTGACCCGGACCGTTTGACTACTTTGCTTATCCTCTCTCCAGTGTTTGACCCTCGGCTTGATTAAGGACTTCTCTGCTTATCTTCGCTCCAGTGTTTGACCCCCGGCTTGATTACGACTCTTCTACTGATCCTCTCTCCAGTGTTGACCCTTGGCCTGCTAAACGGACTTGTCTTGCTTTAACCTGTACTACGATTACCTGGTGTTTGACCCTCTGCCTGCTCAACGGACTTGCCTTGCCTCAAACTGTGCTTGCTACCACGTCTCCCGGTGTTTGACCCTCGGCCTGCTTAACGGACTTGTTCTGCTTAACCCTGTGCTTCTCCTCAGCTCTGTTCCTGGTTCCAGGTCAAGTGTTGGAGTCTCTGCCAGTCTTCTCTCCAGCTTAGCAACCAGTCCATGCTACACGGGTTCTACACGTCTAGTGAGACCTTGGTGACCTGCACACCTGCTGGCAACCCGTGCCTCTCCGTGCCTGATTCCCTCTGTACCACCTTCAGGGGTATCTCGCACCTAGTTGCTAGGGAAGCCGCTCTCAGCATTCCGGCCTTGGTGAGTACCTGACAGTACAAACCAGCCATGTCAGAGGCCGACAGAGCCGGCTCTCCCCTCGAGGCCCTCTGCCAGCAGGTTACAGCCCTTACACAGGCTGTCCAGAGACTGCAGGATGGATATTTCCAAATTGAGGGTCGCCTTCAACACCTAACAACTTCCTCAGCTCCCCCAGAAGCCCCGTCAGCTCCATCCAGTGGGACTTCTTCTTCACAAAACCAAGTCAACCCAGTCATGATGGCCATCCCTGAACCTAGGGTTCCCATTCCAGAACGGTTTTCCGGAATTCGAAAGAAATTCAGAGCCTTCCAAAACGCTTGTCAGCTTTACTTGGCCCTTCAACCCAGGACTTTTCATTCTGAAGCTGTAAAGGTGGGGTTTGTCATTTCGCTTTTGTCAGAAGAACCCCAAGCTTGGGCCCATAACCTTTTAGAACAGAAAAGCCCTCTGTTGGATACAGTAGAAACCTTTTTCAACGCTATGGCACAGCTGTATGACGACCCACAACGCACTGCCACAGCTGAATCCATCTTACACACCCTGACCCAGGGAAAGAGACCAGTGGAAGACTACACCATTGAATTCCGGAAATGGTCTGGGGACACCAACTGGAATGAGGCCGCTTTAAAGTACCAGTATCGCCAAGGTCTATCAGAAAATTTAAAAGATGAATTAGCTCGGATGGATACTCCTTCCTCCCTGGAAGAATTAATACAACTAGCAATTAAGCTTGACAGACGCCTGCGTGAACGCCGCTCTGAACGCTTCCAGTCCTCACGACCCACCTGGATGTTACCTCGCATTCCTCCTGTTCCAGCACCTTCTGCCGTACCTTCCTCTTCCTCGGACCACGAACCTATGCAGTTGGGATTGGTACGTGCTCCACTCACCCCTGATGAAAGACTCCGCCGGCGCCAAGCCAACCTTTGCCTTTATTGTGGGGAGGCCGGTCATTTTTTACGCAACTGTCCCGTGAGACCCAGTAAGTGCCAGGGACAGTACACTGTGAACTTTCAAGTTACCGGCTCTACCCAATCTCACTTTGTCCTTCCGGTCTCTTTACAGGTGGCGGAAGAGGAGGCTCGGCTGCTGGCCATCATTGACTCCGGAGCATGCAGTTGTTTCCTGGATGCATCTCTGGCTCACACCCTGCATATCCCCCTCCAAGATAAGAAGCAACCTCTGCAGATACGTCTAGCCGATGGATCCCTACCATGTTCGGGACTTGTTACTCAAGAAACCAAACCTATTCTCACCTCCACAGACTCTGGCCACCAAGAATTCCTCTGCTTTAACATCATCAGTTCACCTATGTTCCCTGTTATCCTGGGTTTCCCCTGGTTACAAGTTCATGACCCTCAAATCAGTTGGTCCAAGAAAGAGATCCTCTTCTCATCTATGTACTGCTCTCAACATTGTTTCGTGCCTACCACCAGCACACTGGCCTCTTGTTTGACCCTTCAGTCAATACCAGATAATCTTCAGCATGTCCCTGCAGTATACCATGAATTTCTGGATATTTTTGATAAAAAAAAGGCCGACAGCTTACCACCTCATCGCTCCTATGATTGTCCCATTGACCTTTTACCTGGATCCGAGATTCCCTTTGGTCGCATATTTCCACTATCTGAGACTGAGTTAGAAGCGCTTCGTTCCTATATTGACGAAAACTTGGAGAAGAAGTTCATCCGCCCTTCCTCTTCTCCAGCTGGGGTGGGTATCTTCTTTGTAGAAAAGAAGGATGGATCTTTAAGGCCCTGTGTGGACTATAGAGAACTTAATAAGATCACTGTGAAAAACAGATACCCGTTGCCCCTCATCTCTGAACTATTCCAGCGCTTCAGAACTGCCCGAGTGTTTACCAAACTAGACCTACGGGGAGCATACAATCTCGTTCGGATACGTGCCGGGGATGAGTGGAAAACAGCCTTTAGATCCAGGTTTGGGCACTTTGAATATCTTGTGATGCCTTTCGGACTCTGCAACGCCCCGGCCACGTTCCAACACCTAGTCAACGACATTTTCCGTGAGTACCTTGATAACTTTGTGATTGTATATCTTGATGATATTTTGATTTTCTCCACCTCACTAGAAGTACATCGCACCCATGTAAAGAAGGTACTCTCGGTTCTCAGGAAACATGGCCTATTCTTAAAAGGGGAGAAATGTGAATTTGAAAAGACCACCATCCAGTTCCTTGGGTTCATCACCTCCACAGAAGGGGTTGCAATGGACCCACAAAAGGTTAGAACCATCCAGGAGTGGCCAGCTCCTTCAGATAAAAAGGGAATCCAGCGGTTTGTTGGCTTTGCCAATTTTTACCGCAGGTTCATTAGAGGATTCTCTTCAATCATTTCTCCCATTACTCGACTCACCCGCCAGCAAGCTAAGTTCCAATGGCCCCAAGAAGCACAGGAAGCCTTTAATAAATTGAAAGATCTTTTTACATCGGCTCCTATTCTACAACACCCAGATCCAGCCTTATCATATGTACTAGAAGTAGATGCCTCCGAATCAGCGACAGGTGCAATCCTGTCCCAACGAAGCGGTCCAAAGGCCCTTCTTCATCCAGTTGCCTTTGCTTCTCACAAATTAAGCCCACCTGAAAGAAACTATGACGTCGGTGACCGAGAACTACTAGCTATAAAATTTGCTTTGGAGGAGTGGAGGTACTTGCTGGAGGGTGCGTCCCAACCCATAATGATCTTTACTGATCATCGGAATCTGGAATATCTCCGAACGGCCAAGCGACTCTGACCTCGACAAGCCCGATGGGCATTATTTTTCTCCAGATTTAATTTTCACATCTCCTACCGACCGGGTTCCAAGAACGGAAAAGCGGATGCACTCTCCCGAATGTTTCCAGAAGTCAATGAGACAACTGAGCCTGGAACTATCTTGTCCCCACATAACTTCCTTCTTATCCAGCCTGATCTCAAGACTGCCATTAAAGAGGCATCCAGCCAATGCACAGAACCTGAAGTACCCTCATTAAGGAAGAGGGATGGCTTACTGTGGGCCCAAAATAAAATATTTGTTCCTTCTCCAGTAAGACTGCAAGTATTACAGAACTTCCATGATCATAAATTGGCAGGGCACTTTGGAATCCGGAAAACCTCAGAATTAGTTCATCGCTCCTACTGGTGGCCGGGTTGGAGTCAGGACTGTAAGAACTATGTCCAATCCTGTATTATGTGTCAACGTAACAAAGGGTCGAACACTAAGGCTTGGGGGCTCCTGAGACCTTTGCCTGTCCCTGAACGTCCATGGAAGGAGGTCTCTATGGACTTCATTGTAGAACTTCCCCCCTCTGAAAAATTCACTACCATCTTAGTAGTGGTTGACCGCCTCTCTAAGATGGCACACTTCCTGCCCATGATGGGCACCCCTTCTGCTCTGGCTACAGCAAACATTTTTATCAAAGAAATCGTGAGGCTTCATGGTGTTCCCCACAACATCGTATCAGACAGAGGTATCCAATTTACCTCAAAATTTTGGAAGGACCTCTGCAGATCCCTTGAAATAAAGACCTCGCTCTCCTCAGCATACCATCCACAAAGCAACGGTCAAACAGAAAGAACAAATCAAACTCTGGAACAATATCTCCGTTGTTTCTGCTCTAGTTCCCAAGATAACTGGTCCACCCTCCTTCCGTGTGCGGAATTTGCTTACAACAATTCCACTCATTCCGCCATCAACCAAACACCTTTTTGGGCTAATTACGGCTTCCATCCCTCCTTCTTGCCAGATTCTTTTCCTGAAGTGTCAACCCCTGCAGTACAAGACCGGATTAACTTTATCCAAACCAATTTTTTACAGATCTAGGAAACCATGAAAAAGGCTCAAGACAGTTACGAGAAGTACTATAACAGAGGGAGAAGACCAAACCCAAATTTCAAGATTGGGGACAAGGTATGGCTATCTGCTATTAACCTTAGACTGCCCTGTCCATCCCGCAAGTTAGGTCCAAGGTTCATTGGCCCTTTTGAAATTAAGAAAGTGGTGAACCCCGTGGCTTTCGAATTAGCCCTTCCAGTCACATACAAGATACATCCGGTATTCCATGCATCTTTATTGAAGCCAGTGGTCCCTAGCCCTTTTTCTGGAAGACAGGAACCACCACCTCCTCCAATTGAAATTGAAGGCGAAATGGAATATGAAGTGGAGGCAATAATGGACTGTAGAAAAAGGGGGGGACAGATCCAATATCTTGTTAAATGGAAAGGATACCCTCCAGAAGATAACTCCTGGGAACCATCCAGCAACTTACACGCCCCTCGTTTAGTACGTAATTTTCACAGAAGACAACCAGGAATCTTGCCCAGATTGGGCATCCGGAGGCTGCCCCTTGGGAGGGGGCACTGTCAGAGGGTTAACACAGTCAGAGCCTGTCAGTATCGGCGCGTCCCGGTGCACCTGCGCAGTAGAGCCCCACTTCAGCACGTACGGGCACACGATCGGCGGGTACGAGCGCGTGATCCGAACGGGTTAGCACACGTGGGTACACGAACGCATGCACGTACAGTGGGACGTCCCCTTGGCGGGCCTATATAAAGGCAGCTATGCCTTGTGCTCATTGCTGGTTTGTCTTCTCAGCTTCCAGTGTTCCCGTTTATCCTCTGCATACCTGTTCCTGCCTGTTGTGACCCGGACCGTTTGACTACTTTGCTTATCCTCTCTCCAGTGTTTGACCCTCGGCTTGATTAAGGACTTCTCTGCTTATCTTCGCTCCAGTGTTTGACCCCCGGCTTGATTACGACTCTTCTACTGATCCTCTCTCCAGTGTTGACCCTTGGCCTGCTAAACGGACTTGTCTTGCTTTAACCTGTACTACGATTACCTGGTGTTTGACCCTCTGCCTGCTCAACGGACTTGCCTTGCCTCAAACTGTGCTTGCTACCACGTCTCCCGGTGTTTGACCCTCGGCCTGCTTAACGGACTTGTTCTGCTTAACCCTGTGCTTCTCCTCAGCTCTGTTCCTGGTTCCAGGTCAAGTGTTGGAGTCTCTGCCAGTCTTCTCTCCAGCTTAGCAACCAGTCCATGCTACACGGGTTCTACACGTCTAGTGAGACCTTGGTGACCTGCACACCTGCTGGCAACCCGTGCCTCTCCGTGCCTGATTCCCTCTGTACCACCTTCAGGGGTATCTCGCACCTAGTTGCTAGGGAAGCCGCTCTCAGCATTCCGGCCTTGGTGAGTACCTGACAGTAAGATGATGTGTCTAATTGGCTACCATGTGTTCCCCACGGGCTGCCCCCTTCTAACAATTAACCCTAAAAGACTCAATAAAAGGTGTGCAGCTAATAATACCTATGAAAAAAACACTCACATAGACAAGAAAAAGGTAAAAGGTGTGGATGTGAGGAAAAAAGAGGGGGACGGAAAAATAGGGGGGGGAAGGGGAGAAGGAGGTAAGAGGGGAAGGGAGTTGTTTCTGGGCACTGATGCTGCTAGATAAGTGTGCTTCGCTATCCTGTGGATCCTGTCTATAATGTCTCTGGGCGAAGCGTCGGATAGAATGGTGTGTAGGGATGAGCCGAACACCCCCCTGTTCGGTTCGCACCAGAACATGCGAACAGGAAAAAAATTTGTTCGAACACGCGAACACCGTTAAAGTCTATGGGACACGAACATGAATAATCAAAAGTGCTAATTTTAAAGGCTAATATGCAAGTTATTGTCAATAAAAGTGTTTGGGGACCTGGGTCCTGCCCCAGGAGACATGAATCAATGCAAAAAAAAGTTTTAAAAACGGCCGTTTTTTCAGGAGCAGTGATTTTAATAATGCTTAAAGTCAAACAATAAAAGTGTAATATCCCTTTAAATTTCATACCTGGGGGGTGTCTATAGTATGCCTGTAAAGGGGCGCATGTTTCCCGTGTTTAGAACAGTCTGACAGCAAAATGACATTTTGAAGGAAAAAACACATTTAAAACTACCCGCGGCTATTGCATTGCCGACAATACACATAGAAGTTCATTGATAAAAACGGCATGGGAATTCCCCACAGGGCAACCCCGAACCAAAATTAAAAAAAAAAAATGATGTGGGAGTCCCCCTAAATTCCATACAAGGCCCTTCAGGTCTGGTATGGATTTTAAGGGGAACCCCGCGCCAAAAAAAAAAAAAAAAAACGGCGTGGGGTCCCCCTAAAAATCCATACCAGACCCTTATCCGAGCACGCAACCTGGCAGGCCGCAGGAAAAGAGGGGGGGACGAGAGTGCGGCCCCCCCCCCCTCCTGAACCGTACCAGGCCACATGCCCTCAACATTGGGAGGGTGCTTTGGGGTAGCCCCCCAAAACACCTTGTCCCCATGTTGATGAGGACAAGGGCCTCATCCTCCCAACCGTGGCCGGTGGTTGTGGGGGTTTGCGGGCGGGGGGCTTATCGGAATCTGGAAGCCCCCTTTAACAAGGGGACCCCCAGATCCCGGCCCCCCCCCTGTGTGAAATGGTAAGGGGGTACTTACCCCTACCATTTCACTAAAAAACTGTCAAAAATGTTAAAAATGACAAGAGACAGTTTTTGACAATTCCTTTATTTAAATGCTTCTTCTTTCTTCCTTCATCTTCTTCTTCTTCTGGTTCTTCTGGCTCTTCTGGTTCTTCCTCCGGTGTTCTCGTCCAGCATCTTCTCCGCGGCGTCTTCTATCTTCTTCTCCTCGGGCCGCTCCGCACCCATGGCATGAGGGGAGGCTCCCGCTCTTCTCTTCATCTTCTTCATCTTCTTCTCTTCTTCATCTTCTTCTTCATCTTCTTCTTCCTTCTTCTCTTCTTCATGTCTTCTCCGGGCCGCTCCGCAGCCATGCTGTGGCATGGAGGGAGGCTCCCGCTGTGTGACGGCGTCTCTTCGTCTGACGGTTCTTAAATAACGGGGGGCGGGGCCACCCGGTGACCCCGCCCCCCTCTGACGCACGGTGACTTGACGGGACTTCCCTGTGACGTCACGGGGAATGCCACAGGGAAGTCCCGTCATGTCACCGTGCGTCAGAGGGGGGCGGGGTCACCGGGTGGCCCCGCCCCCCGTTATTTAAGAACCGTCAGACGAAGAGACGCCGTCACACAGCGGGAGCCTCCCTCCATGCCACAGCATGGCTGCGGAGCGGCCCGGAGAAGACATGAAGAAGAGAAGAAGGAAGAAGAAGATGAAGAAGAAGATGAAGAAGAAGATGAAGAAGAAGATGAAGAAGAGAAGAAGATGAAGAGAAGAGCGGGAGCCTCCCCCCTCATGCCATGGGTGCGGAGCGGCCCGAGGAGAAGAAGATAGAAGACGCCGCGGAGAAGATGCTGGACGAGAACGCCGGAGGAAGAACCAGAAGAGCCAGAAGAACCAGAAGAAGAAGAAGATGAAGGAAGAAAGAAGAAGCATTTAAATAAAGGAATTGTCAAAAACTGTCTCTTGTCATTTTTAACATTTTTGACAGTTTTTTAGTGAAATGGTAGGGGTAAGTACCCCCTTACCATTTCACACAGGGGGGGGGCCGGGATCTGGGGGTCCCCTTGTTAAAGGGGGCTTCCAGATTCCGATAAGCCCCCCGCCCGCAGACCCCCACAACCACCGGCCACGGTTGTGAGGATGAGGCCCTTGTCCTCATCAACATGGGGACAAGGTGTTTTGGGGGGCTACCCCAAAGCACCCTCCCAATGTTGAGGGCATGTGGCCTGGTACGGTTCAGGAGGGGGGGGGGGCCGCACTCTCGTCCCCCCCTCTTTTCCTGCGGCCTGCCAGGTTGCGTGCTCGGATAAGGGTCTGGTATGGATTTTTAGGGGGACCCCACGCCGTTTTTTTTTTTTTTTTTTGGCGCGGGGTTCCCCTTAAAATCCATACCAGACCTGAAGGGTCTGGTATGGAATTTAGGGGGAACCCCACGTCAATTTTTTTTTAAAATTTTGGCTGGGGTTCCCCTTAATATCCATACCAGACCTGAAGGGCCTTGTATGGAATTTAGGGGGACCCCCACATCATTTTTTTTTTTATTTTGGTTCGGGGTTCCCCTGTGGGGAATTCCCATGCCGTTTTTATCAATGAACTTCTATGTGTATTGTCGGCAATGCAATAGCCGCGGGTAGTTTTAAATGAGTTTTTTCCTTCCAAATGTCATTTTGCTGTCAGACTGTTCTAAACACAGGAAACATGCGCCCCTTTACAGGCATACTATAGACACCCCCCAGGTACGAAATTTAAAGGGATATTACACTTTTATTGTTTGACTTTAAGCATTAATAAAATCACTGCTCCTGAAAAAACGTCCGTTTTTAAAACTTTTTTTTGCATTGATCCATGTCCCCTGGAGCAGGACCCAGGTCCCCAAACACTTTTTATGACAATAACTTGCATATAAGCCTTTAAAATTAGCACTTTTGATTTCTCCCATAGACTTTTAAAGGGTGTTCCGCGGCATTCGAATTTGCCGCGAACACCCCAAATTGTTCGCTGTTCGGCGAACTTGCGAACAGCCAATGTTCGAGTAGAACATGAGTTCGACTCGAACTCGAAGCTCATCCCTAATGGTGTGTATGAGGTCTTTGGCATATTTGTGCAGGTCTGCCAGTAATATAGCCTCAGGGACCCCCTCAGTTTGACGTTATTGCGCTTGGAGCGGTCTTCTAAGTCGGCCAGCTTGGCCCGGACCCAGTCCTGTTCGTCTTTTACCTCCTCATACGTTTTGATTAAATCATTCACAGTGGTTGTACATTCCGTCATGCCTCCTTCTATAGTAGTGACTCTTTGTCCCATAACATGCATATCAGTGTTTGATTTTGTGGAACAGGGAAGAGATATCTGTCATCGATGATGATTGTAGCGACATGTCTTTTAGTGTTGTGTCCATGACTGGCTGCCCTGATGCAGGGAAGGAGGCCATGGAGCTGTGTAGGGCCTGGTTGGATTGGAGTGGGTTGAAGGCCTGGGCCTCGATTATAGCCTGGGACGGCCACGGGAGTGGTGCATCCATCCGCATCCTGGCCTTGGCTTGGCTGCTAGTGAGGGGATCTAGCTCTGTGTCCTGTGTGGGGGACAGGAGTAGCGCTGATGTGCCCATTTCTCCCTGTTGTTCGCCAGGGAGATCTGTGTATGCCGTTCGCAGCGCAGCTAGGCCGCAGCCATCAGAAAAATCACTGACCTGGGCCTCCGGTGGGAACATGAACGTTGTGAGCTTTTTGGGCTTGTAACTCCCCATCTGTTTTCATGACCTTGTCGGTCGGGTTATGCTGCAGCTCTGGGGTAAGGATGGTGAGAATCCGTTGTGTCAGGCGGGCTGGAGTCGTACCATTTTTCTCCCTCACTGTGGAGCTGTGAATCCAGGCGTCCATCTTCGGCGCCGGCTAGCCATGACCCCATCCGCTTTTGGTGATATTTGATCACTTCCAAGTTGTTTTATTTATTTATTTATTTATTTATTTCGCTATAAACAAAAAAAAGACAATTTTGAAAAAAAAAACTAACTTTCTGCTATAAAACCTATTCAATAAATTTATTTAAACTCATTTTTTTTCTTCATACATTTAGGCCAATATGTATTCTGCTACATATTTTTGTTAAAAAAAAATCCCAATAAGCGTATATTGATTGGTACACACAAGTTATAGTGTCTACAAACTATGGGACATTTCTATTTATTTAAAAAAATTTTTTACTAGTAATGGCGGCGGTGATCAGCGACTTATAGTGGGACTGCAGACATTCTGACACTTTTTGGGGACTAGTGACACTGATCACTAAACAGTGATCAGTGCTAAAAAGAAATGCACTGTCACTGTACTAATGACACTGGCTGGCAGAGGGTTAACATCAGGGGTGATCAAAGGGTTAACTATGTGCCTAACCAGTGTTTTACTACATGGTGGGAGGTGCTTTTACTAGGGGAAGAGATGAAATGTATTTCATCACTGTCCACAAATTTCATCTCTTCCCTGCTGTCAGAACGGCGATCTGCCTTGCTTACATAAGCACCGAAAAATCGGCGTGGGGGTCCCCCCCAAAATCCATACCAGACCCTTATCCGAGCACGCAGCCCGGCCGGTCAGGAATGGGGGTGGGGACGAGCGAGCGCCCCCCCCCTGTACCGTACCAGGCCGCATGCCCTCAACATGGGGGGTGGATGCTTTGGGGCATGAGGGGTGCCCTGCGGCCCCCCCACCCCAAAGCACCTTGTCCCCATGTTGATGAGGACAAGGGCCTCTTCCCGACAACCCTGGTCGTTGGTTGTCGGGGTCTGCGGGCGGGGGGCTTATCGGAATCTGGGAGCCCCCTTTAATAAGGGGGGCCCCAGATCCCGGCCCCCCACCCTATGTGAATGAGTATGGGGTACATGGTACCCCTGCCCATTCACCTAGGTAAAAAAAGCGTCAATAAAAAACACAGTACACAGGTTTTAAAGTAATTTATTAGGCAGCTCCGGGGTCTTCTTCCAACTTCGGGGGTCCTCTTCCGACTTCGGGGGTCTCTCCGGTGTCTTCTCCCGGTGTCCGCATCTTCTGCCGGCTCCACCGCTATCTTCTGCTGCTCTTTTGCCAGCGGTGGTCCGGACTTTTGGATCGTCTTCTTCCCTCTTCTCTTCCAGAGATGTTGACACGTCGCTCTCTCCAGCTGCAATGGTCTCTGAACACTCCGCAACGGACTTATATAGGCGGTGACCCCGCCCCCTTATGCTGTCACAGTCCCTGGGCATGCTGGGACTGTAACGTTTTAGGAGGCGTGGTCACCGGGTGATGACCACACCCCCTTATGATGGCACAGTCCCAGCATGCCCCGGGACAGTGACCTCATAAGGGGGCGGGGTCACCGCCTATATAAGTCCATTGCGGAGCGTTCAGAGACCATTCCAGCTGGAGAGAGCGTCGTGTCAACATCTCTGGAAGAAAAGAAGACGGCAGAAGTCCGGACCACCGCTAGCAATTGAGCTGCAGAAGATAGCGGAGGAGCCGACAGAAGATCAGGACACCCGGAGGAGACGCCGGAGAGACCCCCGAAGTCGGAAGAAGACCCCCGAAGTCGGAAGAAGACCCCGGAGCTGCCTAATAAATTATTTTAAAAACCTGTGTACTGTGTTTTTTATTGACACTTTTTCCCTAGGTGAATGGGTAGGGGTACCATGTACCCCATACTCATTCACATAGGGTGGGGGGCCGGGATCTGGGAGCTCCCTTATTAAAGGGGGCTCCCGGATTCTGATAAGCCCCCCCGCCTGCAGACCCTGACAACCAACGGCCAGGGTTGTCGGGAAAAGGCCCTTGTCCTCATCAACATGGGGACAAGGTGCTTTGGGGTGGGGGGCCGCAGGGCGCTCCCCCATGCCCTAAAGCACCCACCCCCCCATGTTGAGGGCATGCGGCCTGGTACGGTCCAGGAGGGGGGGGGGCGCTCGCTCGTCCCCATTCCTGACCGGCCGGGCTGCGTGCTCGGATAAGGGTCTGGTATGGATTTTGGGGGGGACCCCACGCCGATTTTTCGGCGTAGGGGGTTCCCCTTAGATCCATACCAGACCTAAGGGCCTGGTATGCCCCTGGGGGGGAACCCACAACGTTTTTTTCATTTAAAACTTGGCGCGGCGTTCCCCCTCAGGATTCATACCAGACAGCTGTCAGCACTGCCTGTCGCTCATCGTGAAAGGAAAAAAAAGTTTTCCTTTTCCGATCAGTGAGCCAGACTTGTGCTTACAAAGTCGTACTGAAGTCGTGTCTATATTATTCAGGCACGATTTGCATGCTACTTGAGGGTTTAATATTGAGGTCTATGGAGTACAACTCGCATAGAAGTTGGACCAAAGTAGTGCAGGGACTACTTTCAAGTCGGCACGACTTAAAGTCGTGCCAATATGAATGGTAGTCATTGGAAATCATTGAGAATGACTTGTCATACGATTTTGCAGTACAAAATCGTGGGACAAGTCGTATAAGTGTGAAAGGGGCCTAAGTGGTTAATATATGTAAAGAATTTTTGGGGGGTTTTCCTATGTTTTTGCTTATAAGTTTACATACCCTGGCAGAATTTATGATTTCTTGGCCATTTTTCAGAGAATATGAATTTGATAACACAAAAACATTTCTTTTGCTTATGGTTAGTGTTTGGCTGAAGCCATTTATTATCAATCAACTGTGTTTTTACTCCTTTTTTTAAATCATAATGGCAACAGAAACTACCCAAATGACCCTGATCAAAAGTTTACATACCCTAGTGATTTTGGCCTGATAACATGCACACAAGTTGACACAAAGGGGTTTGAATGGCTATTAAAAGGTAACCATCCTCACCTGTAATCTGTTTGCTTGGAATTAGTGTGCGTGTGTCAGGAGCCAGGGAGCGTCTCCGCTCGCCGGGCTCCGGTGCGCACGCGCACGGGACGGGCGCTTCGCCGCACACCCGTCCGCGGCCTGATGGTGCGGCGCGCACGGGTGCACGGCGGTCCTCGTGTGCGCGCCGTCGCCCGTGCGGGTGCCCGGTAGCGCATCACACCGACGCGCTCGCCGGGCAGGGAGACTATATCTGATGGCTCCAGCGCCCAGTCGGGTTGCTGGTTTGTCGTCAGCTCTCCCTGTTCCCTGAGCCTGTGTTACCCTGTGATCTGCCTGTCTCTGTGTACTGAACCCTCAGCTGAACTGTTAACCACTACTCTCCCGGATTGTCCCTGTACTTACTGCCTGATCTGTGTACCGAACCCTGGACTGTTAACCACTACTCTCCCGGATTGTCCCTGTACTTACTGCCTGATCTGTGTACCGAACCCTGGACTGTTAACCACTACTCTCCCGGATTGTCCCTGTACTTACTGCCTGATCTGTGTACCGAACCCTGGACTGTTAACTATTACTCTGCTGGACTATCCTGTCAATAACCTGCCTGATCTGTGTACCAAACCCCTGGCCTGCTTAACCACCGCTCTGCTGGATCTTGTGATACTCTGATTACTACCTGCTTGTTCCCTAACCTCTGCTTGTATTTTCAGTTCTGCTTCTGCGGATCCCAAGACACCCGCTTCCAGCCTTGGTACCCACTATCCTACCGGAAGCCCGTGCCTCCGCGTGCCCTCAGCCTTCCGTACCCATTTCGGGGGTCTGGGTGCGCGTGGTCGTAAGGGCGAGCCGCTCTCGGCATCTCGGCCTCTGTGAGTATTTGTCCGTGACAGTACAAACCAGCCAGATGTCCGAGGCCGACAGAGCGCGCTCCCCTCTGGAGATCCTGTGCCAACAAGTATCTACCCTCGCTGACTCCGTACAGAAGTTACAAGAAGGTTATACACAAATTGATAACCGTCTGCAGCAGATCACCGGGTCACTACCCTCCGCAGCCGCAGCTCCTGCACCCAGCAGTGGGGGTTCACTTCCCCAAGCTCCGGCCAACCCCACTGTGGTCATGGCCCTTCCTGAGCCCAGGGTCCCTACACCTGAACGGTTCTCGGGGGACCGCAAGAAGTTTAGGGCTTTTAAAAACGCATGTTCCCTCTACTTCGCTCTACAGCCGAGAACCTTCTCCTCGGAAATCGTCAAGGTGGGGTTTGTGATTTCCTTGCTATCCGAAGAACCCCAGGCTTGGGCCCACAGCTTAATGGAACAGAGCAGTCCTGCCCTGAACACTATCGAGGCCTTCTTTGAGAGCATGACCCAGCTCTACGATGATCCGCAACGTATGGCTACAGCTGAAGCTATCTTGCACCATCTGTCCCAAGGAAGAAGACCTATTGAGGACTATACTGTGGAATTCCGTAAGTGGGCGGCCGATACAAACTGGAACGAGCCGGCCCTACGTTATCAATACCGTCAAGGCTTGTCTGAATTACTCAAAGACGAGTTAGCTAGGATGGAGACCCCTGCTTCACTAGAGGAACTCATTCAAGCAGCTACGAAGCTCGATCGGCGTCTTCGGGAGCGGCGCTCAGAACGGTTCCAGTTGCCTCGCCCCACCTGGGCGTCGCCAAGGCCTCACTCCACAGTATCCTCAACCTCATCTTCAGTTACCGCTGCATCGGTCCCTGAGGTTGAACCAATGCAGCTCGGCTTGGTCCGAGGTCCGTTAACCTCCGAAGAGAAGCAGCGCAGGCGGCAGTCTAACCTATGCCTCTATTGCGGAGGAACCGGACACTTCCTACACAGCTGCCCGATCAGGCCCAGTAAGTTCCCTCAGTCAAACGTATTGAACTTTCCAAAGAATAACATTCCCAAGGCTTATGTGATGTTGTTTATTTCCCTACAGCTTCCGGAAAGGGAGACTCGCTTGCAGGCCATCGTTGATTCCGGAGCCTGCAGCTGTTTCATAGATTCTGCCTTGGCACGCAGGTTGAAGATCCCTTTACAAACTAAAGAGCAGGATCTACAAATACATTTGGCCGACGGATCCCTTCCTCGCTCAGGTCCCATCACCCAGGAGACCCAACCTATTTCAGTAATCACAGATTCCGGCCACCGGGAGTTCTTACGGCTTGACTTAATTCATTCACCAATCTTCCCCGTCATACTTGGCCTACCATGGTTACAAGCTCACGATCCACTAATCAAATGGAGTACCAAGACAGTATCCTTCTCTTCTCAGTATTGCTCTCAGCACTGCCTGCTCCCGGATTCCAAAGTTTGCGCCACAATGGTGGCACCACCAGGCAATCTCCAGCACGTCCCCTCCGAGTACCTTGAGTTTCAAGAGGTTTTCAGTAAACAAATGGCTGACCGCCTACCACCTCACCGGGCCTACGACTGTCCAATTGACCTTCTTCCCGGATCCGAGATTCCATTTGGCCGGATATTCCCTCTTTCAGAAACCGAGCTGGAGGCTCTAAAGCAGTATATAGACGAAAACCTTGAGAAAGGTTTCATCCGCCCTTCATCTTCACCTGCCGGAGCGGGTATCTTTTTCGTTGGGAAGAAAGACGGTACCTTAAGACCCTGCGTAGATTATCAACAGCTTAACAACATCACAATTAAGAACCGGTACCCGTTACCGCTCATTCCCGAGTTATTCCAGAGGTTCCGATCAGCTAAGGTGTTCTCTAAACTTGATCTCCGAGGGGCCTACAATCTCGTCAGGATCAGGGCTGGAGACGAATGGAAGACGGCTTTTAGATCCAGATTCGGGCACTTCGAGTATTTAGTGATGCCATTCGGACGCTGCAACGCTCCAGCCACCTTCCAACATCTAGTGAATGACATATTTCGACAATATTTAGATGACTTCCTTGTGGTATATCTGGACGATATCCTTATCTTCTCCCCTACGGTAGAGATGCACAAGAGGCACGTCAAAACGGTTCTTGCCATTCTTCAACAACACAAGCTATACCTGAAAGCCGAAAAGTGCGAGTTTGAGAAATCAACCATACAGTTCCTGGGATTCATACTTTCAACCAATGGGGTCGCAATGGACCCACAGAAGATTCAGGCAATTCAGGAGTGGCCGGCCCCATCTAACAAAAAAGGAGTACAGAGGTTTATAGGATTCGCCAATTTCTATCGGAAATTTATTATTGGATTCTCGGCCATCGTGGCACCTATTACCCAATTAACCCGGCAACACAGTTCTTTTCAGTGGTCCGCAGCTGCTCAAGAGGCTTTCCTTAAGTTAAAAAAATTGTTCAGTTCCGCTCCAATCCTCTGCCATCCTGACCCGACTCAACCCTTCGTACTGGAGGTGGACGCATCGGAAATCGCAACTGGAGCAATTCTCTCCCAGAGACAGGGACCAAAGGCCATCCTACACCCAGTAGCTTTCGCTTCTCGGAAACTCAGTCCACCGGAACTCAATTACGATGTGGGTGACAGAGAGCTGCTGGCTATAAAGTTTGCTTTAGAGGAATGGAGGTATCTGCTGGAGGGGGCAGTTCACCCGGTGATGATCTTTACGGATCCCAAGAATCTCGAGTACCTCAGGACAGCAAGACGGTTAAAACCCCGCCAAGCCCGTTGGGCCCTCTTCTTTTCTCGCTTCAATTTCCATATAGCATACA
The DNA here is from genome assembly GCA_037952835.1 of Lithobates septentrionalis. Lineage (NCBI taxonomy): Eukaryota > Metazoa > Chordata > Amphibia > Anura > Ranidae > Lithobates > Lithobates septentrionalis. Next base: position 1,187,024 of record JBBDGP010001157.1, on the reverse strand, counting down.
GACCTGGGGCAAAGAACGGGAAGGCCGATGCCCTTTCACGGATGTTTTCCGCAGACTCTCAAATACCAACACCCAGCACGATCCTCTCTCCTCAAAATTTCCTCGGACTAACTCAGGCAGACTTAATATCATCCATCAAATCTTCATCAGGCGCATGTACAGAACCAGCTGTGCATTCCTTGAAAAGATACGAAGATCTCTTCTGGATTAAAGGGAAAATATTTGTACCACAAGTGACTCGGCCCTTAGCCCTTCAGATGTGTCATGATCACAAGATGGCAGGACATTTTGGGAATAAGAAGACGGCCGAACTCCTTTCTCGTTCTTTTTGGTGGCCAGGATGGAGAAGGGATTGTAAAGAATACGTGGCGTCCTGTTCCCTGTGCCAGCGAAACAAGGGCCCAAACACCAAATCCTGGGGTCTGCTCAGACCTTTGCCCATTCCGGAACGACCATGGGCTGATGTGTCCATGGACTTCATTGTTGACCTACCCATCTCAGAGAATTTTTCCACCATCCTTGTCGTTGTCGACCGCCTTTCCAAAATGTCCCATTTCCTGCCTATGAGGGGTACTCCCTCTGCCGTAGACACGGCCAACATCTTTCTAAAGGAGGTTGTTAGGCTCCATGGGATACCAAGGAGCATCGTGTCGGACAGAGGCGTCCAATTCACGTCCAAATTCTGGAAGGAACTCTGCAAGGCACTGGATATCAACATTTGTCTTTCTTCAGCTTATCATCCCCAAAGCAATGGCCAGACGGAGAGGACCAACCAGACGCTAGAGCAATACCTCCGCTGCTTCTGCTCGGGTTCTCAGGATGATTGGGCGAGCCTCCTCTCCTACGCTGAATTTGCGTACAATAACTCAATCCATGCCTCTACCAACCAGACTCCCTTCTGGACCAATTGCGGGTTCCATCCCACGTCCTTTGCTAACAATATTCCCGAAACGGCAGTCCCTGCAGTCCAGGATAGGATAACTTCGTTACAATCTAACTTTCAGAGAATTCAAGACACACTACGCAAAACCCAGGAGGACTACAAGAAACAGTACGACCGGGGCAGAAAGGCAAACCCAAGATTCGACGTAGGAGACGAGGTCTGGCTGTCCACCGTTAATCTGAGATTACCACTGCCATCTCGAAAGCTCGGGCCTAAATTCATTGGGCCTTTTCAAGTCAGGAGGATCATCAACCCTGTGGCTGTTGAGTTGGCACTTCCCAAGACATATCGGATACACCCCGTTTTCCATGTGTCACTATTGAAGCCTGTGGTGCCCAGCCCTTTTCCGGGAAGAAGAGAACCCCCTCCTCCGCCAGTCAGAATCGATGGCGAGAATGAATTTGAAATGGAATCCATTCTAGGTTGTAGAAAGAGGGGCAGGCAGCTACAGTACCTGATTCAATGGAAGGGGTATCCCCCCGAAGATAATTCTTGGGAGCCCGCCAGGAATCTGCACGCCCCACAGTTAATTCAAACGTTTCATCAAGATCATCCGGAGTTGATGGCCAGCCTTGGCGTCCAGTGTCCGCCCTTAGGAGGGGGGCACTGTCAGGAGCCAGGGAGCGTCTCCGCTCGCCGGGCTCCGGTGCGCATGCGCACGGGACGGGCGCTTCGCTGCACACCCGTCCGCGGCCTGATGGTGCGGCGCGCGCGGGTGCACGGCGGTCCTCGTGTGTGCGCCGTCGCCCGTGCGGGTGCCCGGTAGCGCGTCACACTGACGCGCTCGCCGGGCAGGGAGACTATATCTGACGGCTCCAGCGCCCAGTCAGGTTGCTGGTTTGTCGTCAGCTCTCCCTGTTCCCTGAGCCTGTGTTACCCTGTGATCTGCCTGTCTCTGTGTACCGAACCCTCAGCTGGACTGTTAACCACTACTCTCCCGGATTGTCCCTGTACTTACTGCCTGATCTGTGTACCGAACCCTGGACTGTTAACCACTACTCTCCCGGATTGTCCCTGTACTTACTGCCTGATCTGTGTACCGAACCCTGGACTGTTAACCACTACTCTCCCGGATTGTCCCTGTACTTACTGCCTGATCTGTGTACCGAACCCTGGACTGTTAACTATTACTCTGCTGGACTATCCTGTCAATAACCTGCCTGATCTGTGTACCAAACCCCTGGCCTGCTTAACCACCGCTCTGCTGGATCTTGTGATACTCTGATTACTACCTGCTTGTTCCCTAACCTCTGCTTGTATTTTCAGTTCTGCTTCTGCGGATCCCAAGACACCCGCTTCCAGCCTTGGTACCCACTATCCTACCGGAAGCCCGTGCCTCCGCGTGCCCTCAGCCTTCCGTACCCATTTCGGGGGTCTGGGTGCGCGTGGTCGTAAGGGCGAGCCGCTCTCGGCATCTCGGCCTCGGTGAGTATTTGTCCGTGACAGCGTGTGTGTGTGTATAAGAGCCGGTTCACACAGGTGACTTGGACAGGACTTGAGCGTGAACCACAGCGCGACTTGGAGCTACTTACAACGCGACTTGAAGTCACCTCCAGGACAGGGGACTTTGCCAGTGGCCAATCAGAGCTTATCAGCTCTTGTGACATCATTCTTGTTCCTGTTTTCTTCCTCGTTCTCTGTTTGTTCTGTTGCTTCCTGTATAGTTGCTTCATTATGAACGGGGATCCGACTTGGAGACGACTTCCATTGAAATCAATGGGTACAAGTCGCCTAGAAGTCGGATTGAAGTAGTACAGGAACCTTTTCTGAAGTCGGAGCGACTTCAGTAGTGTACATTAAGACGGCTCTCATTCACTAACATTGATTTTCTAATGTCACGCGACTTGGGGCGACAAAGTCGGATACCAAGCCGCCCCTGTGTGAACCGGCTCTAAAGGGTCAGTGCGTTTCTGGAGTCCTGACAGACCATTGCATCTTTCATCCAGTGCTGCACTGACATTCCTGGATTCTGAGTCCTGGGGAAAGCAAAAGAATTGTCAAAGGATCTGCAGGAAAAAGTAGTTGAACTGTATAAACAGGAAAGGGATATAAAAAGATATCCAAGGATTTGAGAATGCCAATCAGCAGTGTTCAAACTAAGCAAGAAATGGAAAATTAAGGGTTCAGTTGAAACCAAACCACGGTCAGGTGGACCAGCTAAAATTTCAGCCACAACTGCCAGGAAATTGTTCAGGATGCAAAGAGAAACCCACAAATAACTTCAGGTGAAATACAGGACTCTCTGAAAATATGTGGTGTGGCTGTTTCAAGATGCACAATGAGGCACTTGAAGAAAGATGGGCTGCATGGTCGAGTCACCAGAAGAAAGTCATTACTACGCAAATACCACAAAGTATCCCACTTATAATACGCCAAACAGCACAGAGACAAGCCTCAAACCTTCTGGCACGGTCATTTGAAGTGATGAGATCAAAATTGAGCTTTTCTGGTGCCTCCATGGCAGCATACATGTGATAGAGCTACGCCTCTACTCCGCCTTCAGGACTAGTGAATAGCATAAATTAAAGGGCATAGCTCCTCCCCCAACATTCTCCTTTTTCCAAGTCATCTTTGAGGACGGCTTACAGAGAGATAGGCTCCTCCCACCTAGCACAGGAAACACATGATCCACATGATAAAAGCAGCACACATGTATTAGCCCCTCAGTATTTGTGTTTCCTCCGGCCAGTCAGGAACTCCAAACAGATGTTTGTTATTTTTCCGGCCTTCGTGCTAGGTGGCAGGGGCCTTCCGATGTCCATACCCAGGGCAAACAGGGGTAGTACTCCTGGGGTATGAGTCAGTTTGGGTCACCCAGAGACCTGATAGAGCGGTCTGGGGTGAAAGTAAGGGACCCCCTCTCCCGATTGAGTTGTAGCATCAGTGAGGTACCTGTGAGGAGTAGAGGAGGTGATCCAGTGGGTCCATCCAAAATGGCACATCAGGGTGTCCTGCTAGTGGAGGCGCAGGCCGCTGCATGGTCTGGGTACCTTTTTTCTGCTGTTTACAGAGATCTCCATGTGCAGGGCTTCTCTATCCCCAGCATGTGGATCGTGCTGGTGGCGCAGAGTGATGAGGTAACTTCCAGAGCTGGTGACAGGAAGTGACATGACAGGAAGTCCAGTGGTGGCCATCTTGGTACACCCAGACACCGGGAAGTAAAGCCCTAGCTAGGATATCGCTAACAGGGCTGTGCCGGAGGGCGGTGTCAGATCCACAGCGCCGCCCCGGATTCTCCACACCTCCTTATATAGGGGCCCAAATAGCAAGATGGCGCCGAAAGCTTCCAGGAGCATGGAGATACCAGGATCCATGGAAGCAGGTCTGGAGGCGCTATCCGTTGATTCAGGCCCTAAGGTAAGAAAATGGGGGGCAGACTGCTTCTTCCCTTTTCTTATCCTCCTGGGGGGGGGGGGGGGGGCACAGGGGGCGTTGTGTTTTTTTCCAGAGCCTGTTTATTGATATGCTTAGTGTGGACAGGTGTCGCACATACTAACATAGGCTCCGGTGGTGGGTATTTTTAAAAAGGTTCTTAGATTAAAATTTTTGTTATCCACGGGGTGTCTTTGTAAAGGTATTGTCTTCAGTGGAAGTAATGTGCTGGCGTTTGTCATTTGATTCATTTCAGGACAAAGCCCACGAGCCCAGAGATGGCAAAACAGACACACCCAGAAAAAGGTGCCCGATGTGCACCAAAATGCCTTATGGGTGGAAGAAAAGTGCATGTCAGGACTGTATAGACAAGCTCATCAAAGGAGAAACAGGCCCTATCCTCAAAGGTTTTATGGACTCAGTGAAGAAAGGGATGAAACAGACTTTACAGTCCTTTAAACCCAGAGAGCAGGAGGCTCTTGCTGAACCTATCCCCTGTACTTCCGGCACCGGTACTAGTGTTAGGCCAATGGTCCTGACCCAGGCACGGGCAGCCCACCAGCAAGAAGTATTGGAGTAGAGTTAAGAGTCAGCCTCAGAGCCTGAGGAGGGGGACTGTAATGAGGAAAGACCCAGCAAGGTTCAAAGATCCCTTTTTCCTGCAGAGGAAACAGAGGAACTATTAAAGGCTATCTACGACACCCTGGAGCTGGAGGAGCCAGAGGACCAGGAGTTGTCTGTACATGACCTTTTTATATGCAGGCCTTCAGCCTAAGCAGAGCAGAACCTTTCCGGTACATACGTCCCTAAAATTGACAGTACTTCAGGAATGGAAGAAACCAGAAAAGGGAGTCTTATTCCCTAAAAATTTGAAAAGAAGGTTTCCCTTCAAAGAGGAAGATACAATGTTGTGGGAAAAGTGCCCCAGACTGGATGCTTCCCTATCTAAGGTTTCAAAGGGTTCAGAGCCTTCCTTTGAGGAATCGGGCACCCTAAAAGAGCCAATGGACAGAAAGGCGGAAGGATATTTAAAGAAAGCGTGGGTAGCCTGCTCCACTAACTTTAAGCCAGCACTAGCCACTACATGCGTGGCTCGTACGCTTGATTTATGGCTTAAAGAGCTCCGCACTCTTCTGGAGTCAGATACTCCCAGGGAAGATATTCTGGATGCTCTACCAACGCTAAATAAGGCAGTAGCAAATGTGTCCACGGAGTCTGTAATATTCTCGGCCAGGTCTACAGCATTAATGAAGCCAGGAGGGCTATCTGGCTGAAGTCCTGGGGAGGAGACACAGTGTCAAAGGTCAAACTCTGTTCCCTCCCCTTTTTAATAGAGATTTGCTCTTTGGTAAAGAGCTAGAATCTGTCCTAGAGAGGTCGGCCGATAAAAAGAAAGGGCTTCCTTTCCCCAAAAAACAACAGCAAAAAAAAATTTCATCCCTTCCAGAGATCAGGTGAAAGGAACTATCACCAGGGGGACAAAAGACAGCATAACAAGGGTTTTGTAGCCACACAGGACGAGAAAAGAGGGTGGCAATACAGGAGGGGTAGGGGCAGAGGTGGCTTCCTTTTTAAACCCCCCCAGCCTAAAGACCCTTCCCAGTGACTCAGTCAGCCATGTGGGGGGATGGTTGGGGTCATTCCTCCCACAGTGGCAGACCATTTCCAGCAGCAGGTTTATCCTGGATCTGATAAAATTGGGGTACAGGATAGAGCTTTTGGGCTGCCCCCCACAAAAATTTCACACAACAATTCTCCCGAAAGACGTGGAGAAGGCAACAGCTATGTCTTCCCTCCTACAGAGTATGCTAGAGGAGAAGGCGATAAGCTTCATCCCCCCAACCCTAAGAAAAGGGGGGTTTTATTCTCACTTTTTTGATAAAAAAGCCATCAGGAAAAGTTCGACTCATTTTGAACCTGAAGCAAAAGAACATGTACGTAAGGTACAAACAATTCAAAATAGAGTCGATTTACACCACCAGAGATTTGTTAACCCTTGGGGTCTTTATGGTCTCATTGGACCTAAGAGACGCCTATCTTCATGTCCCCATTCAAAAGGAGTCCAGGCAGTTTCTCAGGTTTGCAATGAAGAAGGGGTTCAAGACCCTCTATTTTCAGTTCAATGCTCTGCTCTTCGGATTGGCGTCAGCACCACGCATCTTCACAAAGATTTTGCCAGAAGCTCTGTGGATCCTGAGATCGGAGGGAATTCATATCATTCCCTATCTGGACGACCTGCTGATCTTTGCAGACTCAGCAGACGAGGTAAAACAGAACCTGAGCAGAACTATCAGACACCTTCAGCAGCTGGGGTGGCTGGTAAATCAGGAGAAGTCACAGTTGGTGCCTACTAAAAGTATAGTATTCCTAGGATACCTAATAGACTCGACTACATCCAAAATTTTTCTGACGAAAGAAAATGTGGCAAAGATAATTGCAGAGGTGTGCAGCCTCTGCATACATACAGAGACCTCAATTCAGGGTATAATGAGGGTTCTTGGTTTGGTGACAGGAGCCATCCCAGGAGTCCAGTGGGCACAATTCCATACTCGAGCACTTTAGGCGTTCATGCTTTCTGTCTGGGATTGAAGGAAGGAATCTCTTCAGAGGCAGACAGAAATCCTGGTCACCACAGAGGCCAGCGATCAGGGGTGGGAAGCCCATTCAGGCGCACAGATGGTGGGGTCTGGAACTGGCAGGAGGCCAGTCTCTCCTCCAATGCAAGGGAGCTGAGCGCAGTTCTAAAGGCTCTAGTAGCCTTTGGTCTGACACGGAGGGGAAGACATGTGCAGGTCCTTTCGGACAATATTACCACAGTAGGTTACATCAACAAGCAGGGAGGTACAAGAGTCCCAGTTCTTATGAGGATAGCAGAAAAGATCCTTCAATGGGCGGAGGAAAATCTTTTATCCCTGTCTTCAATTCATATAAAAGGGGAATTAAATACTCTGGCAGATGTCCTAAGCAGGGAGATTCTGTTTCAGGCAGAATGGTGCTTGAATCGAACAGTGTTCGAACAGATAGTGCAGAAGTGGGGAATCCCACAAATAGACCTTTTTTCTACAAGGCAAAACAGGCAGGTGGAACAATTTTTCTCCCTACTGAGAGATCATCTCAGTCTGGGCCTAGATGCCCTATCCCAGTCCTGGGAGGCAAATGGTGTATGCGTTTCACCTATTGCCCTCATTCCAAAGATTATCCGGAAGATAAGAGTGTCAAGCACGAAGCTTATCCTTATTGCACCATTCTGATCAAGGAGGTCTTGGTTCTCAGGACTACTAAGACTCAGCATCACGGAGCCTTGGAGACTGCCTTACAGGACAGACCTCATATATCAGGGAGAGGTGAATCATCCAGAAGTGAGCTCTCTTTCTCTGACAGCCTGGCTTCTGAGAGGGAGCTGTTAGAGCAGAGAGTGTTATTGGCAAAAGTAATCAATATCATTCTTAGCAGCCGTAAGCCATCCACTAACGCAATTTACAATAAAATCTGGAAAAAATTTGGGGCCTGGAGCCTGCTCAATAACAGTGTCAGGAGCCATGATCCCGGTGGTCCTAGATTTCCTCCAAGCTGGAGCAGATCTAAATCTGGCAGTCAGTACCCTTAAGGTGCAGGTATCGGCTCTGTCTAGCTTTTTAAATCAATGACTGTCAGAAGAGCCACTGGTCAAGAGATTTCTTGCATCCATCAGCTGTAAACGGGTCCCCAAGTCAAGGAGGTTCCCTCCCTGGGACTTATCCACTGTGATGCAAAGTCTTTGTAAAACACCATTTGAGCCAATAGACGAACTGCCCATAAAGCTTTTAACCTTGAAAACAGTGGTTTTGGTGGCCCTAGTCTCCACTAGGAGGGTTGTGAGATACAGGCGCTTTCAGTGATTGAGCCCTTCTGCATCATCCTGCAAGACAAGATTATGCTCTCGCTAGACCCGGCATTTCTCCCCAAAGTACCGTCTAACTTCCATTGGTCGGAAGAGATTGTGATACCATCATTTTGCGTAAATCCTAAAAACAACAAGGAGGCAGGATTTATTAAGATAGATGTCAGGAAATGCTTGATCGCTTACATAGAGCGCACCAAGGAATGGCAATGTTCCACCAGCCTGTTTGTGTTTGCAGGTTCAAACAGGGGTAAAAGGGCATCTAAAAATACCATCGCAAGGTGGATGAAGTCGGCCATCACGGAAGCATACAAAGCAGCATCCCGGACACCTCTGTTAGGAATTAATGCTCATTCCACAAGAGCAGTTTCTACTTCTTGGGCATGTCCCGCCCTGATCAGGTAGTCCTATTTTGTCCTCTCTGTAAGCCTTCCTGGAAGATGACTTGGAAAAACAGTGTTATTACCCATTAACTACTTTTTCCAGGAATCTTCCAGGATGTCCTCAGTTCACTCCCTTCTTGGTTGGTGATTAGCAATGTAAAACAGAGTAAAGATGAAGCTACGCTAATGAAGGTTTAATGATTGCTTATTCTGAAGCCTTTGGTTAATTGTTAATACTGAGGGGCTAATACATGTGTGCTGCTTTTATGATGTGGATCATGTGTTTCCTGTGCTAGGTGGGAGGAGCCTATCTCTCTGTAAGCCGTCCTGGAAGATTCCTGGAAAAAGTAGTTAACAGATAATAATACATAATAATTTCCTCATACCTCTTGACTGGTGAAGAGTAGCAGTATGTCCATAACTCTGCAGTCGGCAGCATCCGCCGTGTTAAGCCTCTCCCGCGCGCAGTCCCTGTTCTTTGGCCGCTATTAGCACTGATAAGACTGGGAACCCCTTCTGTGGATCTTTTGGGGTCTTGCAGAGTTTCCTCATAGGAACGCAGTCTGCTGAATTTCCAGAAAAACGAATGCTGGTGATGACGGCGGGAGGATTAGCTTCTCTTCTTGGTCAGGTTTTCTTTTTTTGCTTCCATGACTGTGGTATTTTTGACCCCTGGTGGTTACATTTTACAAGTTAAAAAAAAGAAAAAACATCTTTGGCCCCTTTAAGACATTTATTCCCAGTCTGCACATGCGCAGAACGTTCGTTTTATTTGCCTTTTCCGATGTATTTCTCTAGCCTTGTGTTTACCCTTTAGGGTCCTTACCTTCTTACCGTGGCCTCGGTTCCGTGTTTTTCCCTCTCTCCAATCCGCCGTGCTCAAGGGGGAGAGGGAGAAGACTGGCAGAGCTGAGCGGCGGAGAGGAGGCGATGTCTTCCTCCTTGTATAATCTAATTAACAAGAGAACAACAAAAATGGACTTTGTAGGCACCAATTATAAAACATACATAAATGTATTTATTATTAAACATATAGTGCAAAAATCGATTTTAAAAACATTGCAGTAAAAATGCAAACAGCTAGCTAGACCTCTCTAATGTGAGTTGAATACAATAAATGCATAACATTGTCGGAGATGGAATCCTGCAGTAAATTGGAATATAGAAGAACGAAATAAGCTCTACATGTTTCGCAATTTGATTGCTTCTTCAGGAGCTATAGAGTATTCTACAAAATAGAGATAAAATTACAAGCAATCAGTAACAATAGACAGACAAAAGTTTATTTAAAAGGTAGAACGTCTCCAGTGGTTTGCAGGGAGTGTCAGGAGGTGATCAGAGTTAGCTCCCATAATTAGCGTGCATGCAGTGACAAAGAGTATACGTGGGGGCGTGTCTGGTATAGGACATACAAAAATATAAAAGTTGGTACTGGTGGTAACGGGGACGCAGTCAACCACCAGTTAAATTACAGAAAATAATTCAACAAATAGGGGAGACAGAGAGGTAACTCCACGCAGGAGGGGAAAAAGGTAGTGTAAAAATATAACCACTCACACAGGCATTAAGCCTACCTTGGATCAATTGATGGTAACCTGGATAAATAAACAAACAATGACTGCAGGGTATAGGCCTGAAAAAATGGTATTAAGACTGAGCAGCAGTCAACAATGTTGCCTATAATATAAATGTACAAATATATGTAAAAGCAGCCATAATGCCAAAATGGTGATAGATAAATATAGGGGGGGTTTTATTTTAAATAACCAAAAAAGGACAAATTGGTGTTCAAAGAGACACACAAAAAACACCTCACCTTTATAGTCTTAGTAAGGAATGGAGAACTGGAGGCCCGATATAACAAGCAGAGAGCAAGCTGTAATATCAATGAAATTAATAGCAAAAGAGACCAGGGTATATTGGAGCCTGCTGGTCAGACAGCACATGCAGGCATTAATTACATCCAGGCTGTCTACAAAGGGCAGAGAGCATAGAGCTAGGATAAATATTATGAATCTCCCACAAATAAAGGATATACAACAGCGTTTAAGCAAATGAGTAGATAAATACCTTTGCTGGATAGATGGTGAGAGTCCAGGAACGGACATCTGCCATAGAGGGTAGTAATGGTATAGGGCTGAAAGTCAGCCCTATATACATGCCCCAGTCAGGTGTGCGGAATCACCACAACACCTGACTCGGCCGGGGAGAGCTGCGTGCGCACCCCCGCTGCGGCCGCGCCTGCGCAATAGGCGTCCTCAAGTAGCAGGGCTGTAGGCTCCCCCCAGTGGGCACTCCTAAGAATAACATTGGAGGAATGAAATGGACAGTGAGACATAGTATAAAGGGAAAAGAAAGAAAGGGAGAAAGAAGAAAAGAAAGAGAAAAAAAAAAATAGGGGGAAGGGTAAGAAGTAATGATGGAACAAAAAAATAAAAAAAGAACAGGCACAGTATAAGGTCATGATGGAAATAAGAAGAAAAGGGGAGGGGAAGAAAAAACGAGGAACAGTCTTTGATACAAAAGCCGCATAAAGCAGTCCAATAAGGGACTGAAATGCGGCTACCCGGCCGCGCGTATGGTTCTGTAACAACAGCACGCTAAAGGAGCCACAAAGATGGTGTCCAGACAGTCTCCACTGCAGGGTCCACAGACAAGGAACCAGGATCGGGGATAGTTGAAACATAAAATCTAGGGAAGGAGAAAAAGAAAATATATGATTAGATATACACGTCAAACTGTGATAAGGTATGAACCATGTTTTTCGGTAATTCTGCAAAGGACAGTAGGGAGTTAATGGCAAGGAAACAAAAGACATATCTTCAGAGGGTACCCTTCAGGAGGTTGAAGGAGAGAAGAAGATCACATCAGCATGAGGCAAATAAGAATATATCGCAACAAGTTAATATAATAGGACGTCAAAAAGTAGCCAAACAAATGACGGGTTAGAGAAATGACTTGTAGGTGTGTACTTCATTAATGCCTGGCCAACGTGTGGCGCTGAGGCATTCAATCCATTTGTCTAATGCTGTAGTATTCTCCTGTTCCAATCCACGCCCCTGGGGTCCTGTGGGACAACTGCAAGTAAAAATCAATAAATGGTGATAAAATTAAAAATAGATATTGCATATAGTGAAATGTCCAAAAACTTGAAATGACCAAACACACGTGAACAAATAAATAATTGGTGAAATGCAAAAATATTGGAGTCCATCTAAATATGAATTGTATGTAGTCTTCAATGACGTGAAAGAATCTTGTGCTCAATCCACCACCAATGATAGAGATTTACCGCTTACAGAACCCCATGATTCCCCCACTACAGAGGATCAGGGGAAGCCTGTGTAAAGAAAGCCCTCCAGAGCTTAGCAAATGGACCCAAACTCTGGAATCGTTGGTGGTAATGGAACATCCAAAGACACTAAATGGAGCTAATAAACCTCAGATCCCATCATAACTTCCCCAGCTCATAGATAGCGAGTGTGGCATGTAAAGATAAGAGAAGCTCCAATAGTGTAAAACCTTCGATTTATTAAAGATAAAAAGAAACATGTATTGCACTCACATGTGGATAGCAGAAATAGGCGCCTGTAATGTCTGGTGCTCCGGCCGGTAAACACAGACAGAACCCGTCTTACTGAGACATCAACGACAATGCGAGGAGACGCAAGCACGTTGCTCCGCCCAACGCATTTTGTAATAGGTTACGTCGTCCAGGGGCACGGGCAGCATGCTGCGTCACTTCCCTAAATACTAAAACAATCCAACCAGGCCTCGTTCTGGATCCAGTCTGCCAGCGGACATGCCCAATAGTAGTATAGGCATTAGAGCACTCAGTATACTGCGCAAAAAATCAAATAGATACAAAAACCCAGTAGGTTGTAATAATCCAGATTGATAGTAAAAAGAGACAACATGTGGATAGCAGAAATAGGCACCTGTAATGTCTGGTGCTCCGGCCGGTAAACACAGACAGAACCCGTCTTACTGAGACATCAACGACAATGCGAGGTGACGCAAGCACGTCGCTCCGTCCTATGGGTTTCATAATAGTTTACGTCGTCCAGGGGCACGGGCGGCGCGCTGTGTCACCTCCCTAAATACCAAAACAATCCAACCAGGCCTCATTCTGGATCCAGTCTGCTGGCGGACATGCGCAATAACAGTATAGGCATTAGAGCACTCAGTATACTGCGCAAAAAAAAACTAATAGATACTAAAACCCGGTAGGTTGTAATAATCCAGATCGATAGTAAAAAGAGACAAAAAACAAAAAAACACACACCATTAATAGGTGTCTGGACCAAAAGTCAATAAGTAAAAATTAAGGGCAACATGGTGAACGCTGGATTACCCAGCGACGCCCTACCCGGGCGGAAGTGGGCTAAATGTAAGCTCCAGTGTCACCTGTAGTTGCTGAATCGGGCGACACCAAGTGGTCAAAACATATATAGCATGAAATGTTTATGTTGCAACCAATAACCAATAATAAATGGTATTTTGGAGACTGACAAAATTACCACCAATGATGATATATGTACAAAAATTAAAAGACTATAAAAAATATATAAAAATGTAACTAAAATTATATGTGCATCCCTGCGAAATGCAGGTATAGCACTAATAAAATAGGTCACCAACATCAATATGTAAGCCATGACCCAAAAAGATGAAATGATACTCTTGATGGTGTGACCATATCAGATGAAATAATTAAAAACTAAGTAAAATACCGGAGTACCTACTCCGACTGCCTTAAAAAAACTTTTTTTATGACTAAGACTCTGAAAAAATCTAAACCTATAAATTTGAAAAGTAGTGTATAAAACCCTGTATGTAAATACAAAAACATCCAGACATATATGTGGACTCAGAACCTGAGAGACATGGTATCATCACAATAAATGCCCAAAAATAAACCAAAAGCTATAGTCAAAACATTTACATGATAATTGATAGCAGACTGTATTAACATCACATATATCTCACATGGAATTGTTAAACTGTAAAATCAATAAATGGAAGCCCGGCATAAAACCAATAAAAATGAAAAAGGCCTAATCAGCAGTGGAAATCCAAAGATAAGATGGGTTATTTGTGAACTGTTGTGAACTCCTCATCAAGAATTATTGACGAAGGCGTTCACATCTGTGTCAACGTTCAAACCAAACGGACTTGATTCTATGAATACAGGCTATTTCTTGTTTTGAAATTTCTCTGACTAGTAAACTGCCCCTCCAATGAGGTCTGTTTTTTTCAATCCCTATAAACAATGCGTTCGTTGGGTCTCTATTATGCACCTGGTCATAGTGCCTTGATACTGGATGTTTGTCATAACCTCTCCTTATGTTACCAATATGTTCATTTAATCAGACACAAAGTGCTCTTTTGGTCCTCCCAACATACTGTAACCCGCAAGCGCACTGTATGAGGTAAACCACACCCTCAGTGGTGCAAGTGATAAAAGGTTCAATCTCATAAGAGCATAGGGTGCTAGTAGACGAGAAACTACAAATTTTTCTCTCCTTGCATTTATTGAGAGAACAAACCTGGCAGTTTTTGCACCTATAGTACCTTATAAGATTGTGGAAAAAACACCTGTCTACCCTCGGGGGGTCCTGGACAGAGGAAGCAACCCTACTACCCAAAGAGGAAGCCCCCTTAAAAACAATCCGAGGCCTGACAGGTGATATGGTACAGAGAACTTGATCACTGGTCAAAACGTGCCAGTGCTTCTGGGTCAGCCTCTTGATACTCTGATGTTGTCCTGAAAAAGTTGTGATAAATGGTGCAACAGTAGAAGTATCTTCCCAACTGGAATGTCTATCTGACAGGAGTGATGATCTCTCTCTCTCTCTCCCTCTCTCTCGTGCTTCTTTCACTGCCTGAGACAGGAACTCTTGATCATAGCCTTTCTCTATGAATCTACAAGAGAGAATGGCCGCCTGTTCATCAAAAGTACTGGTCTCCGTACAGTTACATCTGAGGCGTAAGTAATGTCCCAAAGGAACTGTTTTCAACCAGGGCTCATAAAGACAGCTGTCAAACGAGATGTATGAGTTCCTGTCAGTTGATTTAAAAAACGTAGATGTCACAAAACTATCGCCCATGATCTTAATCTTCAAATCAAGAAAATTCATTTTGTCAAGGCTGGCCTCGAAGTTCAACTTGATACCCCTGTTGTTGTTGTTAAGGGTCGTCATAAAACTACGTAAATCAGACTCACAGCCATCCCATAGGAGGAGGACATTGTCGATATACGTAGCCCACAGGACCACTTCTGGTCTCCTGGGGGCATCGACGACGTCCTCTTCCCACTTGGCCATAAATAAATTGGGCAAGCTGGGGGCATATTTAGCCCCCATAGCAACTCCTCTGTCCTGACGATAGAACTGATGTTCAAACCAGAAGTAATTATGACTGGCAGCATACTGTAATAGTTCCAAAATTAAATCAATCTGAGATCATACCAAACCAGAATCTCTAACTAAAAATAACTTCACTGCTTCAAGGCCCAAATGGTGAGGGATGATAGTATAAAGGAAAGTTACATCCGCAGTGACCATCCAGAGACCTCTCTTTGGTGTGATGCTAGAAAGTAAATTAATTGTTTGGTGTCCTTGATATAAGAGGGGACTCTCTGAACCAAAGGTTGCAAGTAGTGGTCATTGTACTTGCCCACCCGGGACGTGACCGAGTCTATACCGCTTACTATAGGACATCCCGGGGGCAAGTCTGATCCTTATGTATTTTAGGAAGGTAATAAATAACTGGTGTGCAAGGAGTCACGCTAAAACATTAGGGACAAGCAGGATTATCAGTCTGGTTTTGTTTTTGTCTGGCAAAAAAAGCTTGCTTCAGAGAATGAGGGAGAAAATGGGATGGATACACAATCCCAAGGAACTTTATTGGGGGAACATGGGATTTATCCCGCCCCTTCCCAAACAAAGGGTGATCCCCACCATACCCCTAGAAGGGACACAAGACCAAAGGGGGGTATCAATAAATCTAAAGGCCCCACATTAGGTTCTGCTCGAACTCATAAAGGGACCCCTTCGAGAGAACTTAGGAATAATTTTAGGTCATATAGTCAAGGTTATCAACAGCGCAATATAACTACTCAAGACCTACCTAGTACTCTGGCCCTCCTAACAATAGGAACAACCATAGTTGGGGTTTTCCCAGGGCATGAAACGACCCGTAGAACTAAGAGAGGAGTCAGAGGGGGAGGCGGGCGCAGTCAATCAAAAAGAAAAAGAACATAGGAACAGGCATTTTTAATTTGAGCAAACAAATGTTGACATACACTGAGAAACGATTACTGGATAAAGGTCTGAAGTTTGCTCCGCCAAGGAGTCTGAGCAAATTTCAGACATACATGGACGTACACAAGTACGTCCCTAGATTAAATATCAAACTATATATGATATCTAATCCTAATAGGGAGAACAATGTGACTAGAATGGAGTATCAACACTCTAATATTTCCAATGCTTCCCTTTTTAACCCCCCAGGTTCCCTGGCCCCAGCCATTCGGGTGTTCAGAGATGTCGTTTTACGGGACCTTGACCTGATAAAAGTCAGGAAGGTTAAAATGCAGAGGGACCTGGAGGTTGGTCTAAAATCTCTTTGTAACAACAAGTCCTTAGTCATCAGACCAGCCGATAAAGACGGGGGGATTGTGGTTTTGGATGGATGAGATTATTTGAAAGAAATGCATCATATTCTGAGTGATAGAGTAAGTTTCACTATCTTAAATAGGGATCCAGTTGTGAAATATAAAAGGGACCTTGAGACCATTGTAGATACAGGTTTTCGTAAGGGTATTCTGAATGACAAAGAGAGACTATTTTTGGTTCCTAGTGCTCCTCGCACACCAGTCATTTATTACCTTCCTAAAATAAATAAGGATCAGACTTGCCCACCGGGATGTCCTATAGTGAGCGGTATAGACTCGGTCACGTCCTGGGTGGGCAAGTACATTGACCACTACTTGCAACCTTTGGTTCAGAGAGTCCCCTCTTATATCAAGGACACCAAACAAGTAATTAATTTACTTTATAGCATCACACCAAAGAGAGGACTCTGGATAGTCACTGCGGATGTAACTTCCCTTTATACTATCATCCCTCACCATCTCAGATTTATTTCATTTTGTAACTATTACAGTTTGCTGCCAGTCATAATTACTTCTGATTTGAACATCAGTTCTATCGTCAGGACAGAGGAGTTGCTATGGGGGCTAAATATGCCCCCAGCTTGTCCAATTTATTTATGGCCAAGTGGGAGGAGGATGTTGTCGATGCCATTAGGAGACCAGAAGTGGTCCTGTGGGCTAGGTATATTGACGATGTCCTCCTCCTATGGGATGGCTGTGAGTCTGATTTACGTAGTTTTATGATGACCCTTAACAACAACAACAGGGGAATCAAGTTGAACTTCGAGGCCAGCCTTGACGACATTAATTTTCTTGATTTGAAGATTAAGATCGTGGGCGATAGTTTTGTGACATCTACGTTTTTTAAATCAACTGACAGGAACTCATACATCTCGTTGGACAGCTGTCATTATGAGCCCTGGTTGAAAACCATTCCTTTGGGACAAATTCTTACGCCTCAGACGTAACTGTACGGAGACCAGTACTTTTGATGCACAGGCAGCCATTCTCTCTAGTAGATTCATAGAGAGGCTATGGTCAAGAGTTCCTGTCTCAGGCAGTGAAAGAACCATGAGATAGAGATCATCACTCCTGTCAGATAGATATTCCAGTAGGGAAGATCATTCTACTGTTGCTCCATTTATCACAACTTTTTTGGTGCAACATCAGAGTATCAAGAAGCTGATCCAGAAGCACTGGCACGTTTTGACCAGTGATCAGGTTCTCGGTACCATATTACCTGTCAGGCCTCGGATTGTTTTTAAGGAGGCTTCCTCTTTGGGTAGTAGGGTTGCTCCCTCTGTCCAGGACCCCCTGAGGGCAGACAGGTGCTTTTTCCACAATCTTATAGGGTACTATAGATGTAGAAACTGTCAGGTTTGTTCTCTCAGTAAATGCAAGGAGAGAAAAATGTGTAGTTTCTCGTCTTAGCTCTTATGAGATTGAACCTTTTATCACTTGCACCACTGAGGGTGTGGTTTACCTCATACAGTGCCCTTGCGGGTTACAGTATGTTGGGAGGACCAAAAGGGCACTTCGTGTCCGATTAAATTAGCTTAACATAACATAAGGAGAGGGTATGACAAACATCCAGTATCAAGGCACTATGACCAGGTGCATAATAGAGACCCAACGAACACATTGTTTATAGGGATCGATAAATACAGACCCCATTGGAGGGGTAGTTTACTAGTCAGAGAAATTTCAAAACAAGAAATGGCCTGGATTCATAGACTCAAGACCTATGTTCCGTTTGGTTTGAACGTTGACACAGATGTGAACGCCTTCATCAATAATTCTTGATGAGGAGTTTACAACAGTTCACAAATAACCCATCTTATCTTTGGATTTCCACTGCTGATTAGGCCTTTTTCATTTTTATTGGTTTTATGCCAGGCTTCCATTTATTGATTTTACAGTTTAACAATTCCATGTGAGATATAGGGGATGTTAATACAGTCTGCTATCAATTATCATGTAAATGTTTTGACTATAGCTTTTGGTTTATTTTTGGGTATTTATTGTGATAATACCAGGTCTCTCAGGTTCTGAGTCCACATCTGTCTGGATGTTTTTGTATTTACATACAGGGGTTTATACACTACTTTTCAAATTTAAAGGTTTATGCCGCGTACACACGGTCGTACTTTTCGTCTACAAAAGTCGGACAGCCTTTCCGACAGACTTCCGGCAGACTTTCGGTGGACTTGCGGCGGACTTGCGGCCTACTTTCTAACGACCGGACTTGCCTACACACGACCACACAAAAGTCGGTCGGATTCGTACGTGATGACGTACACCGGACTAAAATAAGGAAGTTCATAGCCAGTAGCCAATAGGTGCCCTAGCGTGGCTTTTTGTCCGTCGGACTAGCACACAGACGAGCGGATTTCGGGGTCCGTCGTAGTTACGAAGTAAAGTTTTAAAGCATGTTTCAAATCTAAAGTACGTCGGATTTGAGGCTAAAAAAGTCGGTTGAAAGTCCGGAGAAGCCCACACACGATCGGATTACCAGCCAGCTTTAGTCCATCAGCGTCCGTTGGACTTTTGTAGACGAAAAGTAGGACCGTGTGTACGCGGCATTAGATTTTTTTCAGAGTCTTAGTCATAAAAAAGTTTTTTAAGGCAGTCGGAGTAGTTACTCCGGTATTTTACTTAGTTTTTAATTATTTCATCTGATTTGGTCACACCATCAAGAGTATCATTTCATCTTTTTGGGTCATGGCTTACTTATTGATGTTGGTGACCTATTTTACTAGTGCTGTACCTGCATTTCGCAGGGATGCCCATATAATTTTATTTATATTTTTATATATTTTTTATAGTCTTTTAATTCTTGTATATATCACCATTGGTGGTAATTTTGCCAGTCTCCAAAATACCATTTATTATTGGTTATTGGTTGCAACATAAACATTTCATGCTATATATATTTTGACCACTTGGAGTCGCCCGATTCGGCAACTACAGGTGACATTGGAGCTTACATTTAGCCCACTTCCACCCAGGTAGGGTGTCGCTGGGTAATTTAGCGTTCATCATGTTGCCCTCAATTTTAACCTATTGACTTTTGGTCCGGACACCTATTAATGGTGTGTGTTTTTTTGTTTTTTGTCTCTTTTTACTATCGATCTGGATTATTACAACCTACTGGGTTTTAGTATCTATTAGTTTTTTTTTTTGCACAGTATACTGAGTGCTCTAATGCCTATACTGCTATTGCGCATGTCCGCCAGCAGACTGGATCCAGAATGAGGCCTGGTTGGATTGTTTTGGTATTTAGGGAGGTGACGCAGCGCGCCGCCCGTGCCCCTGGACGACGTAACCTATTATGAAACCCATAGGATGGAGCGACGTGCTTGCGTCACCTCGCATTGTCGTTGATGTCTCAGTAGGATGGGTTCTGTCTGTGTGTTTACCGGCCGGAGCACCAGGCATTGCAGGCGCCTATTTCTGCTATCCACATGTGAGTGCAATACATGTTTCTTTTTATCTTTAATAAATCGAAGGTTTTACACTATTGGAGCTTCTCTTATCTTTACATGCCACACTCGCTATCCATGAGCTGGGGAGGTTATGATGGGATCTGAGGTTTATTAGCTCCATTTGGTGTTTTTGTATGTTCCATTACCACCAACGATTCCAGATTCTGGGTCCATCTGCTAAGCTCCGGAGGGCTTTCTTTACACAGGCTTCCCCTGATCCTCTGTAGTGGGGAATCATGGGGTTCTGGTAAGTGGTAAATTTCTATCATTGGTGGTGGATTGGGCACAAGATTCTTTCACGTCATTGAAGACTACATACAATTCATATTTGGATGCACTCTTCCAATATTTTTGCATTTCACCAATTATTTATATGTTCACGGGTGTTTGGTCATTTCAAGTTTTTGGACATTTCACCATATGCAATATCTATTTTTAATTTTATCACTATTTATTGATTTTTACTTTTTTTTTTTTTTTTTTTTTTAGTTTTGGTGTCACATCATTTTTTGCTAATTTGTTTACGATATATGGTACATTGGCAGTATTATGGATTAATATACACATTATTAAGTTAATGTTTTAGCGCGACTCTATTATTTTTTCTATATTTAACACTGTAATTTTGTTGTGCAGAAGAATCGCTGCTTTTATTATTTAAGATCCATCAATCATCAGCATGATTTGTGTTTAGATACACTATCCCAATTCACCCTAGCGCAGTTTTTTTCCTCCTTTTTTTCCTTCAGTTTGAATCTCCAACCTGGGGAAATCCAGGGACATATAGCACAGTGTCCACATTTAAAAATTCCTGGTTCACTGATCATAGGTCCTCAAGGAGGGACATAGTGGCTTTGGCTAAGTTTATCCCAAAGGGAGATCGCCCTTTTAAAGACTATCTCAAGACGGTCAGTGACATATTTGCTGAGGATGGGGTCCTCATGTAGGATGTGATATTGTTGGTAAGAATATTGCGTAATGAATTTCACAGTGGCATGGTCATCTGACTTGGTTTTTTGTTGGTAAAGTAAGGTATTTCTGGGTTGTTTAAAAGCTTTATTGAAAGCTTTACGCAAAAGTGATTTAGAGTATTCCCGTCGAAGGATCCGATCCTTAAGATGGTCCGCATGATGTCTAAATTCGTTATCATTGGTACAATTCCTTCTTAAGCGGATATATTGAGCGTAGGGGATGCTCCGGACGAGTGTCGATGGGTGGGCGCTGGAAGCGTGCAAAATCGTGTTCCCAGCTGATTCTTTACAGTAAAAGTGTAGTAGCAAGGCAGGTATCTAGATCTTTCAAAATTGAGAGATCGAGAAATGGAATCTGGTACAGGTCACTCTTCACTGTGAATTTCAAATTGTAGGTATTTTTATTGAGAAGGTCAACAAAGGCGTCTAAGGTTTGCTGTGAGCCCACCCAGATAACAAATATGTCGTCAATATATCTGAGCCACATCAGTATATGACTGGCGTGGTTGTTCATTTCCTCATTGGAGAAGATGTCCTGCTCCTACTCCCCCAGGTACAGGTTGGCACAGGCCAGGGCACATCTCATGACCATGGCCACGTCCTGCACCTGGAGGTAGTGGGAGCCGTTGAAAGTGAACCAGTTGTGTGTCAAGATGAAAGAAAGTCATTTTAGGAGGAATTCACTAAAGGGCCAACAGTGGTGGTCCTCTTCTCTGAGGAAGGTGCGAACCATTCCGACGTGTCTTGGACATAGGAGGGCAATCGGATGACGTGGGGTCAGGAAAAAAATCAATAAGTCTACTGGCATTCTCAGTCAACGAGCCAATGCCAGAGACAATAGGGAGGCCTAGAGGAGCATGTAGACTCTTATGAGTCTTCGGTAACGAATAAAATGTGGGGGTTCGCGGGAACTTAGTGTCAAGGTATGTATGGGTATCCTGGTCAATCAAACCCGCATGGTAGGCATTTCCTATTATGGATTTGTATTCTATGATGAATCCTTGAGTAGAACTGGCCGAAATCCAGCGATACCAAGAGTGATTGCTGAGGATATCCATGCACATCCCGACGTATTGATCATGGGTCATCAATATCACATTTCCTCCCTTAGCCGCCTGCTTGATGACTAGATCAGGATGATAACGTAGTTTGGAAATAGATTGAAGTTGATCAGAAGATACATTTTTTGGCATAGGGTCTACTGTGAGGTGTCAAAGTTCCCCAGTCGTGGCCGTCAAAAAGGCCCATATTTGTGGGTTAGTCGTCAGGTCAGGGAATTTCCTGCATTTAGGTTTGAATTTGGTAGCAGGTCTGGGTTTGACAGCTGGTGAGGGGCTATTGGTATTGGTATTGGGTGTTGGGGGGTCTACGGTTTCGTTCTCCAATAGGAGGATAAGGTCTCTGAAGGCCCGGAACTCCTCCCATAGTGAAATGTTTGATATTTTCGGATAGGTCTCTATCTTGTTTAGAATGAATTCGATCATGATCGAACAGGAATTTATATGTAAGCTTTCTACAAAAAAGGTAAACCTCTTTAATAGAGTCGTATTTATCCAGCTGGAAAGTAGGACAAAAACTGAGACCATATCTAGAACGTCCAGGTCAGTTTGAGAAAAAATATAAGGAGTAAAGTTGATGACATCAAGTTCTACGTGTGAAGGGTCGTTGTAAGGGCCATGGGAAAATTTGAGGGTGATGGCCCCATGGATGCTAGGTGTTGGAAGAGTGTCTGTATCCAAGTTGGCCCCATTGTTGGGGTTTGGATTAACCCCAGATGGGTTGTATAACAAATTAAGTGCCTGTGTTGCTAAGGTTCCTAAGTGTGTAGTGTGCAAATTCAAACCCAATCGGGTCTGTTCAGAGTGTGCTCTCAAGGCATGTGAGTTGTGTTTGGTAGCTTCTTCAGGACTTCAGCTATTGGACTGCTTTATGCGGCTTTTGTATCCAGGACTGTTCCTCGTCCCCCCACCCTTTCTTCTTTTTTCCATCATGACCTTATACTGTGCCTGTTTTTTTTTGTTCCATCATTACTTCTTTCCCTCCCCCCTTCTTTTTTTCTCTCCTTTCTTTTCTTTATTTCTTTCTCCCTTTCTTTCTTTTCCCTTTATACTATGTCTCACTGTCCATTTCATTCCTCCACTGTCATTCTTAGGAGTGGCTATGGGGGGAGCCCACAGCTTTGATATTTGAGGACTGAGTCCCTCTCGCGCGGTGACGACTGGCGCGGTTGTTACTTCATACTGCGCAGGCATGGCCACAGCGGGGGTGCACGCGCAGCTCTCCCTGGCCGAGTCAGGTGTTGTGGTGATTCTGCACACCTGACTGGGGCGTGTATATAGGGCTGATTTTCAGCCCTATACCATTACTACCCTCTATGGCGGAGGTCCGTTCCTGGACTCTCACCATCTATCCAGCAAAGGTATTTATCTTTTCTTAAATATACGTTTTTATTAATTTTCAAAAAAACAGACAACAAACAAAAATTAATATTTGCAGCAATTAAGAAACTATATACATAGAAAACAAAACACAAAAAACAAAAAAACAAAAAAAAACAAACCCCTCATACATACATACATTGGTCATACCTGGTTCCTATGTCAGTTTAATTTTAGAGAAAGGTGTCATCCCATGTTACATATGTACACCTAGAGCCCAATAACTAATGGAGAGATTGCAAAGAGTCATATTCCTCTAGGAGGCTATTGAGGCTGTAGAGGGGTCCGTGAGCCATTTGGACCAAACCTTTTCATATTTGAGGAGACAACCCCTATTTATATATGTTTCTTTGTATAATGGTAAGCTATTATTAATGAGTTGTTTCCACAAAGTCAGTGATGGGGGGTGGTTTTCTTCCAGCTGAGAGCTATGGCTTTACGAGTATAGAAAAAAAGCAGCCCCACCAAAGTGCGCCCTGCTGTCGTAGGAATAAATTGCTCTATCAGACCTAAAATACATATTGGCATTGATCGTTGCAGTGGGATATATGTTATTTTGAATATAAAAGCTAGTATTTCTTCCCAATACCTTACGATAGCTGGACAAGTCCAGAATATATGGGTAAAGTCTCCAGGAATCTCCCCACATCGCCAACAGCCAGGAGCAGAGTCTGAATTAATTTTATTTAATATATGGGGGGTGTAATATGCCCTGTGGACTATCTTAAACTGAGTAAGTCTGTCTCTCAAGGAGACGCGAGAGTTGAAGGGAGAGTCCCATACATTATCCCAATCATCCTCATTAAGTTCAGGGATATCCTTAGACCATTTTGATCTTAATTTCTCTAAATCAGGGAGAGAGGCAGTTGTTAAGTGAAGATACAATTTAGATGCGGCATTCTTTGTGCAATCCAACCTAAGAAGCTTCTCTAAGGCAGATTGGACTAGTTGTAGAGGAGAGCCAGAGAATTGACAGCTGAAGGCATGGGAGAGTTGAAGGAAACGAAAAGAATACGACTGAGGGATATTGAAATCAGAGATTAATTGGGAAAAAGAAATCAAAGATTTATCCAAAATGATCTGTGTCACTGTTTTTATCTTAAAATTAGTCCAAGCATAGGGGTCGGGTAGTGAATAGAAATGCTCCAGAGTGGGATTTAACCAGAGGGGAGCATTAGGTGATATTGCTTGTAGGGGATATCGTTCAATTTTGAGGCCCTCTCCCCATACATGTAGCGTGGTAAGCATAGATGGTGTCAATAAATATGGAGCACGAGGGCCCCGAAAGATCAAAAATTTCAGCGCCTCTAGGGATCCCAGCACTGCTGCTTCTACCTGAGTAGCGGAATTTGAGGTATCTGGGTTAAGCCACCAGGCCGTAGTTACTAGCTGGGAAGCCAAGTAATATTTATGGAAATCTGGACATGCCAGGCCACCTTGGGAGGTCGGGCGTACCAATGTTGCCCAGCTATACCTAGGGGGCTTTGATCTCCATATGAATGCTGAGAAAATACGATGTAGCCTTGCAAAGAAAGATTTAGGGATCCACTGGGGAGAGTGTCGAAATAAATATGTGAATTTAGGTAATACATTCATTTTTATTAAATTTATGTGTCCTAACAATGAAAGGGGTAATGACTCCCATGCCTTCAGCCGTTGTTGAGTCTCCTGGATCACAGGTGTTAAATTTAGGGATATATAGTCTGAAACCTGTCTGGAAACCACCACCCCTAGATATTTAAAATTCTCCACCCATCTTAGGGGGGTATCCATATCAGCAGTAGCACGAGCCGCAGAGTCTATAGGAAATAGAAGTGACTTTTCCCAGTTTACTTTAAGGCCTGTGACTGCGGAGAAAGAATTGAGGACCTGTAGGGCCCCCCTAAGTGATGGTCCTGCGTCATTAAGAAAGAGGAGTAGGTCGTCTGCATACAAGGCGACCCTTTCTTCCAGCCAGCCAACGCGCAATCCCTTAACATGAAGGGAAGTATGGAGAGCCTCCGCCTGTGGTTTCATCGCTATGGCGAAAAGGGCCGGAGAGAGGGGGCAGCCCTGTCGAGTACCCCTTGACAGAGAAAAAGACTGTGATAAGCTACCTCCCAACTTGATAGCTGAGGTGGGGTTTTGATAAATTATCTGTATCCATTTAATAAAGATCAAGGGGAACCCCATCCTTCTAAGGACCTCCCAAAGAAAAGGCCATTCGATAGTATCAAAGGCCTTTTCAATATCTAAGGAGGCCACCACCCTAGTACCGTCCTTCAAATGCTTTGCATGTATATTAGTAAACAAACGTCTCAAATTTACATCGGTTGACCTGTTGGCCATGAAGCCAGTTTGATCAATATCTACAACAGATGGTAATAGTGGCTGTAGTCTCATGGTAAGTAATTTAGTCAAAATTTTAAAATCTGTATTAAGTAGGGCAATTGGCCTATAGGAGGCACACAATGAGGGATCTTTTAGATCTTTATGAATTAGTATAACATGGGCATGGCTCATAGAAGTTAGAAGGGCTCCATCTGTTAGGCATTGAGAATAAAGTTGTGCTAGCTTGGGAGCTAATATATTCCCATGTGTCTTATAAAACTCTATGGGGAGGCCATCCGGACCCGGAGACTTCCCCCGCGGAAATGATTTGATTGCTCTTAGTACCTCCTCCGGGGTTATTGGCCCCACCAGAGATTCTCTTTCTTTATCTGAAAGCCAGCCTAATGCCAATGGGTCTAGCCAGGATGCCAAATCCTTGGGCTGAAAGTCAGAAGGCAACACAGAGGAATAAAGAGAACTATAATATTGGCGAAAGACCTCTAATATATCTGGTAATAAAGAAACTGATGCACCTGAGGCAGACACCACATTGGGAATCACTATTGGAGGATAATCCGGCTGTGCCAACATCGCTAGAAGACGACCATTACGGTCCCCCTGTTCAAAGAACATTTGTTTATTCCGATGTAGATCTAATCTGGTGATCTCAGTAAGATGGAGATGTAGCTTACGTTTTGCAGCATTCAGGAGATCAAAATGGATATTAGTAGGGTCAGTAGTATAAATATCAGACTGACGTTGCACAGCTTGCTGTAGTGCTGTTGCAACGGCTGCCTGTTCCCTTCAAATCCCTGCAATAGAAGAGATATATTGTCCCCTGGAAAAGGCCTTGAAGGCGTCCCATATCATTGCAACAGAGGAGGATCCCTCATTAAACTTCCAATATTCCGCCAATCGTGGTGTGATATTGGTCGTCAGGTCTACATGAGAAAGCCAGTGGGTCCCCAGGCGCCATAGGGCTGCAGTTCTATAGGATGGGGCATGAATTTTAAGGAGTAATGGCGAGTGATCTGAGAGTCCGCTGGGTAGATATGATACATCTAATACATCAGACAGCATAGTCGGATTAGCAAAGGCGAGGTCAATACGAGAAGAGGTTTTATATGTGGCAGAAAAACAAGAGTAGGCTCTAGTCTCATAATTTTTCCACCTCCAGACCTCAGTTACACCCATTACTTGAGCCCAGGTAAGTAAATCTGTAGAAAATTGTTTTGGGGGAACAGGTCTGTCCAGGTCAGGGGCCATAATGGCATTGAAATCACCCATCAACAACAGTTTTGCCGGATAATACGAAATTACTTTCTCCAAGATTGAGTATAGGGTGGACGAAGAAAAAGGAGGGGGAATATACACCCCTACTACTATATATCGCTTACCCCACACCGTAAATAATATTATTACATATTTGCCTTGGGGATCAGTATAGACCTGTTCCATTATACATGGAAGAGATTTACTGATTAATATCGATACTCCTCTTGCATATGTAGAATAAGAAGAATGAAAGGCTTGCTGAATCCATGGCTTTTTTAGTGCCAAACACTTGCTGCCCCTGAGATGCGTCTCCTGTAAAAGCACCATATGTGGAGAATGTAATTTAAGGTATCTAAAAAGTATCGCCCTCTTAAATTTAGAATTAAGTCCCCGAACATTCCAGGATAATATCCTGAAAACGGAGACATCACGTGTCGTCATTATACGTCAAATTATAAATGAAAGAAGGAGAAGTAGAAAACAAATTTAATCTAGGTGTACACCCTAATGTACATCTCAGGGGCAGCACCAATCCAGGGAGTCTACACCTGGTAATAGCAAAAGGTATTTATCTACTCATTTGTTTAAACTCTGCTGTTGTATATCCTTTATTTGTGGGAGATTCATAATACTTATCCTAGCTCTATGCTCTCTGCCCTTTGTAGACAGCCTGGATGTAATTACTGCCTGCATGTGCTTTCTGACCAGCAGTCTCCAATATACCCTGGTCTCTTTTGCTATTAATTTCGTTGATACTACAGCTTGCTCTCTGCTTGTTATATCGGGCCTCCCCTTCTCCATTCCTTACTAAGACTATAAGGTGAGGTGTTTTTTGTGTGTCTCTTTGAACACCAATTTCTCCTTTTTTGGTTATTTAAAATAACCCCCCCTCCTCTATTTGACTATCACTATTTTGTCATTATGGCTGTTTTTACATATATTTTTATATTTATATTATAGGCAATGTTGTTGACTGCTGCTCAGTCTTATCACCATTTTTTCAGGCCTATACCCTGCAGGCATTGTTTATTTATCCAGGTTACCATCAATTGATCCAAGGTAGGCTTAATGCCTGTGTGAGTGGTTATATTTTTACACTCCCCTTTTCCCTCCTGCATGGAGTTACCCCTCTGTCTCCCCTATTTGTTGATAGAATTATTATCTGTATTTTAACTGGTGGTTGACTGCGTCCCCCTTACCACCAGTACCAACTTTTATATTTTTGTATGTCCTGAACCAGGAACGCCCCCACGTATACTCTTTGTCACTGCATGCATGCTAATTTTGGGAGCTAACTCTGATCACCTCCTGACACTCCCTGCAAACCACTGGAGACATTCTACCTTTTAACCACTTCAGCCCCGCTCACTGTATATATACGTCATTTTTTTGAAGATGGATATCTCGGTAACGGCAGCAGCTGCTGCCACAACCGAGATATCCATCTTTACAGTGAGCGATTCTGTACACGATAATGGTGGTCTCTGCGGCGGGTTCGCCGCGAGATCACCGTTATCGGCGGCGGGAGAGGTGCCACCCCCCCTCCCGCCGCTCTCCCGCACCCTCCGCCGCTTACCGGAGCCGTCGGTAGCGGCGGAGGCGATCGGGTCCTTTCCCTGCTGAGGTATGGAGACAAGTGAGGCCAAGATGGCCCCCACCCGTCTCCATACCATGTGACGGCCGGAGCGACGTCATTCGACGGCTCCGCCCACTCTCTTAAAGGCACAAATTTTTTTAGTGTCATTTTTTTAAACGACTTTTTTTTTTTTTTTTTTTTTTTTTTTTGCATTTTAGTCTAAATATGAGATCTGAGGACTTTTTGACCCCAGATCTCATATTTAAGAGGACCTGTCATGCTTTTTTCTATTACAAGGGATGTTTACATTCCTTGTAATAGGAATAAAAGTGATCCAATTTTTTTTTTTTTTAAAAACAGTGAAAAAATAAATAAAATAAAATAAAATAAATAATAAAAAAAAAATAAAAATTTTTTAAAGCGCCCTGTCCCGACGAGCTCGCACGCAGAAGCGAACGCATACGTGAGTAGCGCCCGCATATGAAAACGGTGGTCAAACCACACATGTGAGGTATCACCGCGACCGGTAGAGTGAGAGCAATAATTCTAGCCCTAGACCTCCTCTGTAACGCAAAACATGCAATCTATAGAATTTTTTAAACGTCGCCTATGGAGATTTTTAAGGGTAAAAGTTTGACGCTATTCCACGAGCGGGCGCAATTTTGAAGCGTGACATGTTGGGTATCAATTTACTTGGCGTAACATTATATTTCACAATATAAAAAAAAATTGGGCTAACTTTACTGTTGTCTTATTTTTTTTTTCAAAAAAGTGAATTTTTTCCAAAAAAAGTGCGCTTAGAAGACCGCTGCGCAAATACGGTGCAAAAAAAAGTATTGCAATGACCGCTATTGTATTCTCTAGGATGTTAGAAAAAAAACAATATATAATGTTTGGGGGTTCTAAGTAATTTTCTAGCAAAAAAACCTGTTTTAAACTTGTAAACACCTAAAATCCAAAACGAGGCTGGTCTTTAAACTTTTGTCTGTCTATTGTTACTAATTGCTTGTAATTTTATCTCTCTTTTGTAGAATACTCTATAGCTCCTGAAGAAGCAATCAAATTACGAAACATGTAGAGCTTATTTCGTTCTTCTATATTCCAATTTACTGCAGGATTCCATCTCCGCCAATGTTATGCATTTATTGTATTCAACTCACATTAGAGAGGTCTAGCTAGATGCTTGCATTTTTACTGCAATGTTTTTGAAATCGATTTTTGCACTATGTTTAATAATAAATAAATGTATGTATGTTTTATAATTGGTGCCTACAAAGTCCATTTTTGTTGTTCTTGTGTTAATTAGATTGTCATTCAGGACATGGCACTGTTCTAACACAAAATTCCCACATTTCCATCCTTTGCTGGAGTTTAGTTGACTTATTGATATCCCCTCTTCGTCCTTGTATAGTATTGTATGCGGCGGCTCAGTGCGCCTGCGCGGCCACTATGGATACAGCTGGAGACTGTATCTGCAATTGCCTCCTCCAACCGCTAGTTTGCATGCGCATTGGGCAGTGAGGCTTCGGCGGCCATCTTGGTATAGGGAACACAGCTTAGATTGTGTATTTTTTTGCCAGTAATAAGGAAAGTCCATCCAATTAAACTTCCCCTCCCCTTTTTACTTTAAATTTTGGCTCCAAATTGGGCTCAGGGCTGCTTTGCATATCAAGTGTGTGCCCTGCAGTCCAAATTACTTCAGTTTTACAGGTATGTCTTATACTTTATCCGCACTCCTATTGCGGTGATTTTGGTTATATTGTTTTACAAATAGACTCTATATTTCTTTTTGTTTTCTTACTTCGCCTTCCTACAGCTGATCCTCCTGCCCATAAATTCACCATGAGCCATTCGTCTCATAATCAAGATCCTCTTGTATCCAATAGGTATGTGGACCACCTGTACGTGAGTATTTAAAAAAAAAAAGAGTGCGCAACTTTGTTTCAGCCCTGTTCCTTCAAAGCGGTCCAAAAATTCCTCAAGGCACCATGACAATGACGATAGCCCTGAAAGGAGGTCACGTTCTTCACACCATATGTCTTCCAGAAGATCAAGATCTCAAAGACATCGTCATTCGCCTTCACCCCCACCGCGGGCATCAAGGAAAAAATGCTGGGCCTGTGGCGCGGTTCCACTCCCTAATAAGCTTGTCTGCAGAGACTGTCTCAGGGACTACGCAGCTAACCGGGAATTAGGACCTACTCAAACAAACCATGAGAGACTCTTTCTGAGTTAACGGCCATGATCCCCGCTCATCCGATTTCTCAAATTGCGCAAGTATTGGATTTGGAACCCGACATTCTGGGTCCATCAGCTGTTAGTACTCCTTTGCCTCCATCAGGAAAAACAGCTAAACAAACTCCACTGGTAGATTCATCAAAGGAGTCCTCAGATGATACTGAACCATCTGGTTTTAATTTCTCCCTGGTTCAACCCTTTGTACAAGCGGTGAGGAGCGCCATTGCCTGGGAAGACCCAGAAGAGCCTCCTCAAAATGGGGGAGATCGTAGAGGATGAGTGGAACATAACAGATAAAAAGTTTTCTCTAGCATGTTTATCCAAACTGTATCCACTGGCAGATTTGGATACTCAGTCCTTAAGTTCAATGCCTGTGGTTGATACGGCTGTAGTGCGTCTGGCAAAAAAATTTTACTTTTCCAATGGAGGATTCAACGTCTTTCAAGGATCCCCTAGATAGACGTATTGACCTAGACCTAAAGAGGAGCTATCTAGCGGCAGGGGCGGCTTGCAGACCAGCCATTGCGCTGACATCTGTTTCCACAGCCATCAGGTCTTGGACTAAAAATTTTGAGACAGCCCTGCACCAAGACGTTCCTAAAGATGACATCATCAAAGCTCTGTAGGAGCTTAAGTTGGTGGCGGATTTCGTAGGAGAAGCTGCGATTTTGGTAAAAAGCAGGAGTAGTTATGGTGCTGCCCTTGTCGGGTTAGAAATTTTTTTTTCTATTAGTGGACAATTCCACTATATATTACCTGGTGTACATAACTCCTATAGATCTAGAGCATTATTCTTAAAAATTATATTTATGAGCGAAAAAAACAAAAAACAAAAAACCTATATGTACCAAAATAACGTGAGTGTTTTAGATCTGGAATCTGTGACTGGTACTCGGTTGTAATAAATCTCATTGTAATAAAAGTGAAATATCAACATGAAATTATTTCCACAAAGTGCATTTGTGCTAAACCAGTGCTATAAATGTCAAAGTGACTGCTGCTAAATCATACAGAATCATACAAAATGTCCAGTGCTATGAATTCCATAAAGTGACTGGTGCTAGATCATACAAAATCATACTAAATGTCCAAAATAAAAGGTGACTGATGTGTTTTTAATTTGGTAAAAAGCAGGAGTAGTTATGGCGCTGCCCTTGTGGGGTTAGAAAAAATGTTTTCTATTAGTGGACAATTCCTCTATATATTATCTGGTGTACATAACTCCTATAGATCTAGAGTATTATTCTTAAAAATTATATTTATGAGCGAAGCAAAAAGCAAAAGAACAAAAAAACCCCAAAAAAAACAAACCTATATTTTCCAAAATAACGTGAGTGTTTTAGATCTGGAATCTGTGACTGGTACTCGGTTACTAATAATCACATTGTAATAAAAGTGAAATATCAACATAAAATACTTCAATTATTTCCACAAAGTGCATTTGTGCTAAACCAGTGCTATAAATGTCATAAAGTGACTGCAGCTAAATCATACCGAATCATACAAAATGTCCAGTGCTATGAATTCCATAAAGTGACTGGTGCTAGATCATAAAAAATCATACTAAATATCCAATATAAAAGGTGACTGATGTGTTTTTAACCAGTAATCTTGGATAGGAAAAGTTCCATTAATGAAAAAAAAAAAAAGTTCTTTTTGGAGTATTTTAGGATGTTCAATCTATGAGAAACAGATTTCTGTGGGAAAACTTCTTATCCAGGTGCTGGCTTTTTAATTAGTGCCTTGACCAGTGTAGACAAAATGTCACCCATTCCCAATTTGCAATTCCCCCTTTACATACCAAAAACCCCCATAACTTAACAACCCCACCTAAAATGATGAGACCACACCTTTGTTTATGGAGTAACATGGCCACAACAGCCTCTTTTATTAAAACAACTCAAAATAAATACTCCAAATAAATAACCAATAAAATAACCAATAAAACCAACATTGACACATTAATAACATAACTGTTAACCCCAGTCTGATGGTCTCTGACGGTGACCCACCTTTTCCAAATATATATAAATATATATAACTGTTGGAATTCAACATGAATATCGTATTTGTACATATATTTCATTACGATACCTAAGAGAAGAAAACTCACATGGTTTTTGAAAAGGCTGAAAGTTTCACACTTCCGGGATTACAGGATGTGGCCTGTTTAGCTCCCATTGCGCATGACAATGCTGGCTCCGACCTGTCTATGGGAATTTCCTGATTAGCTACTATCCACACAGGCTTCAAAGGCAGATAAACTGACAGGGATGATGGATGAGGTTAGATACAGGAGATCAAGGGCCCAGGTGTGTGTGAAACCTGACATCTGTCGGACGATGGCAATGCATGGACCAACACTGCCCCCCAGAGGACAAAACGGTCCATATGATGGGCTGTTGAGGGAACGCCCCAGAGACACTGATTCGTCCAAAGGCAAAGTTGGGCAGGCAAAAGGGGGGGGTCTGGATGAGGTATGTTTGTTAAAAGTAATGTTTGCTAAAGAAACAGTCTCTTGAAGACCTGAGGACCAGCCGAGGAGGATGTGCTAAGTATCAATCTTGTATTGTGTTAGAATTGTAGGCCTTGTAGTATTGCAATTTTCTTGTAGTATCTTTATGTTAGTTTTCCTAATTATGCTGTTTTAATACATTCCTATTTTTATTGGGAAATAAATGTAACTTGTTTTACTAGCAGCACCATGTGTTTGGTTTCATAGCTAACCTGGTATTACTGTGATATTAACAATAGCATGTGCTCAGAGTTTAATAGGCCAACTAGTTATAGGGACTAGACAAATTAATACACAGATATAATATTAATAATTATATCGATTCTTACATTTTGCACCCCAGACTGTGGATTTTATTTTTTACACAGAATCCACAAAAACCTAATGTATTTTTTTTGTCTTGAAACCCTGTAAGCAAGCATAAATCCTCAAATGCACCCAGAACTGAAAATCGTCTCTAGTGTGGACAAGATTGGCGCTGGCTCGCGAATTCTGAAACCACGCTTGGATGATCATGAAGATTCTGTGAAATATTTCATCAGGGAGACGAACGCGTAGAACCTGGTGAGATCTTCGGCTGAGATATGTATATATGTTAAACGTTTGTATCGTTAATGTGTTTTAGGCCTGTAGCCAGTAAACGGTAGTGAAGGGATTGATCATCCCTGGCACTGATATAGCCTGCAGATTGACAGGATATACCACACATCTTTGAGGAAAAAGTGGGAGAAATATAGATTTTTATTTTTTGTTTATTTTTATTTTATTTTATTAATTTCATTACTAGTGCATTTTTTATTTGGTCCCCACGTGAGTGTGAAATAGCGCTCTGTTCCAACAGAAGTTCAATGTGGCCTGCAATCTAAGGGTTTAGAAATCAGTGGGAATATAATAAGGCATTGACTAAGAGTGTGCCTGGTATTTTGCAAGCTGTAGAGCTGCAAGGAAAGTTGTTTTTAAACGGCTTTTGAATTTTTATTTTTTTTTGCTCTTGATTGTGGAACTACAAGTCAAAGTTTCCTTTCAAACAGTTTTATCTGTGTGTGTTTTGTTGTCTAGCTGTGGGCATTGTGTAAGCAACTTCAGTGTAGCTAGGTGCGAATTAGCATAGCAATGGAAGCCATTGAAGGTTTTGTTAACAAGAATGGTGGTGTTAGATTTGAGTCTATAAAAGAGAATGCATTAGCACACCAATACAATGATCTATTAAGACAATGTAGTACCCATAATGATGCCATAAAGCAGAAAAAATCTTCCAAAAAAGGCAAGAAACAGAGAATTGCCAATGCCATATGCATGTTGGTGAAGATGAAAGACATTGCGGAACAAAAAGAATTAGAATGGTATAGTGAGAGGAAACAATTATTTGAACAGGTACAAAGTGTAACAGAGAATATATTGGCAATGGTTGCAAAAGCAGATGCAAATGTTGCTGATCACATTCAACAATTAGTGACTGAGAAGTGTGTATTGGAACAGAGATTAGATGAGTTAGAAAAAACATGTATGTTGAAGGAACAATGTATCGCTTCATTGAATCAAACAGAGGCTGAGAATTTGCATGTTATCACACTGCTCAGGGAGGAATTACAGGGTGCACAGGCAGCCATAATGGAGTTATCCTCCAAACATGCAAAAGCTGAATGTGCAATGGTGGAGGTACCCTCCGCACAGGCACAGTGCTCAGCAAAGATAGAAGTGAAGCATGCAGAAAAAACAGATGCTCTTATTGCTACAAGTGATGTTGCTAAGACAGAAATCAATGGTGGAGATGTAAATAAAAGTGCGATAACTGTGCTTGAAAGTGATTCAGGAGTTGAAACTTCTGATGACTACTCAGACGATGAAAGTATAAAGTTTGCTTATTCCAAGCATAGTAATCGTAGTAATAATGTCCAGCAATGTGAGTTTCCACTGCCGTATGCTCAAAGCAGGGCCTATACAGAGAGACCAGCCCTCAAATGTTTTTTGTGTAAAAGGAGGGGTCACATCGCTAAGTATTGTTGGACGGCGAATAATGGTATCAAAAGAAGATCGCAGTACCCCAAAATGACCCCAAGGCATTATGAAGTGTATTCTGCCCGATGGGGTAGCAACCCAAAGCATGGAGGCCGTAGTAATCAAACCCATTTCCCTTTAAAGACCCAAATGCGGAGACTACAGACTGAGAATCGTCCGTATGGAGAACAGTTACGTAAAGTCAAAATGGAGGTAGCTGCATGGTTATTCAAATGTAGCACTGGGGAAAATAAAGTTGGCAGCACTTAGTGAGCTGCATGGATGCTAACAGTTTTATGGTCAATGTTTCCTTGCCATATTTTATTTAAATACGACGCTCATATCTAAACCTTATACATAGCAAATGTTCCCCTACAGTACAATTAATGGGATGTGTAGTCTGATGGATCATAGGTATATATGTATATATTATAGTAATGGGTTGATTTCATGTTATGGTACAGTGTGATAAAGGTGTATTTTAGGCTAATAACATGGGCTAGAGGCCCTCCTCGAGACTCTATCGGAAAGTTGGTTGATAGGTTGCTCTGAATGTGTGTTGGTGAATGGTGAGTGAATGGACACCCCTTGCCTGTACTGCACCCCGTCCTGAAGATATCGGAGAGAAGAAGACACAGAGTGGTGACATGGAAGCTGTCACGGAAGAATGATGTTGGTGTGTTACCCAGTAGCAAAGCGGCACGTGTTGGGAAACACAGCACGTTAAGACTGTTATGGACTGTTCCACAGGAGCTGGTTCTGAGGCCTATGTTGAGAGGCGCAACACACAGCAAGACCCTTATGGACTGTTCCATAGATGTTCCTGTTGAAAACCGCAATACGTTACCACAGTTAAGGACTGTTCCATAGGTACTGGTTCGGAAGCACATGTTGGGGAGCAACACACGTTAAGACAGTTATGGCTGTTCAATAGGAGCTGTGTCTGAAGAAGGCTGATATGCGCCCTTCAGGCGCAAAGCGGCATATGTTGGAATTCAACATGAATATCGTATTTGTACATATATTTCATTACGATACCTAAGAGAATAAAACTCACATGGTTTTTCAAAAGGCTGAAAGTTTCACACTTCCGAGATTACAGGATGAGGCCTGTTTAGCTCCCATTGCGCATGACAATGCTGGCTCCGACCTGTCTATGGGAATTTCCTGATTAGCTACTATCCACACAGGTTTCAAAGGCAGATAAACTGACAGGGATGATGGATGAGGTTAGATACAGGAGATCAAGGGCCCAGGTGTGTGTGAAACCTGACATCTGTCGGACGATGGCAATGCATGGACCAACACTGCCCCCCAGAGGACAAAACGGTCCATATGATGGGCTGTTGAGGGAACGCCCCAGAGACACTGATTCGTCCAAAGGCAAAGTTGGGCAGGCAAAAGGGGGGGGGTCTGGATGAGTTATGTTTGTTAAAAGTAATGTTTGCTAAAGAAACAGTCTCTTGAAGACCTGAGGACCAGCCGAGGAGGATGTGCTAAGTATCAATCTTGTATTGTGTTATGATTGTAGGCCTTGTAGTATTGCAATTTTCTTGTAGTATCTTTATGTTAGTTTTCCTAATTATACTGTTTTAATACATTCCTATTTTTATTGGGAAATAAATGTAACTTGTTTTACCAGCAGCACCGTGTGTTTGGTTTCATAGCTAACCTGGTATTACTGTGATATTAACAATAGCATGTGCTCAGAGTTTAATAGGCCAACTAGTTATAGGGACTAGACAAATTAATACACAGATATAATATTAATAATTATATCGATTCTTACAATAACTATATAACCATGGATAACCAACGCACTGCGGGACTTTTACCAAACAAATAGGCCTCCAGCTGTAGCCGCTCGGAGACAACCGCTTCCCGCAGCGCCACCAAACCCAGTATTCTCTCCAACGTTCAGGAATACACTGGAGGGGAACATGCAAACGATGAGCCCCCCACCCCTTTTAATCCATCCGTTTACCGCCCCCGTCAAAGACCACCAGAATAAAACAGCCACAGCCCGAAAGCGTGACCACCTTACGTTTGAGGGCACCTCCACACCCTCAGGGCCTGCTGTATTCCCTCCTGTAATCCTAAGGACCATAAGTCGATCCCTACATCCGATAGATGAACACCATCCCTCCTCAGGTACAATCCCACATTCGTCTCCAACTCTCTGTGCCGGATAACTATACCACCATTCTGTCTGACAAATCTCCCCACTACCTTATTGATTCTAATCCGGGTCTTATGAATGCTCGCCACCGATCTAGCCCACTGCCATGTTGTGCGAGCCACTATGTCAGACCAGACTAACAGGGTGCCCAGGAATTTCTCCCATAACAGCCTAAAATAATTTTTAATGTCCGCCATCAGATCCCTGACTGACCGGACCCCCTAGTCATTCCCACCCGCATGAATAACCAGAACGTAAGGAGGTCTGTCCAACCGAACATACCTCTCCACTTCGCCCATTACTCTACCCCACAACATCCCCGGTCTGCCTAACCAGCGTATATAAGCCTCCCTTCTAGAAATCCCCAGTTGTCTACCTTCCGGACGTACGTCACCTCTCCTGGACCCCCAGCAAACATAGGAGTGACCTACGATCCAGACAAGGCGAAACGGGCTGCCATCTGTAATAAAACAAAAACAAGATTGTGACACCCTCTTACCTCTCAACACTACGACTAACCAACTATTAACCAAAACACTTCTCTCTTGAATATTACGCAACCTGCGTATTACATTTTATTATTTTTTTTATTTTTTTTTATTTTACTCCATTACCAAACTAGGTCTTATATAAGACTTGAATCTCCTAGACTCCCATCTCCCAAGCCTGCGCACAGCAGCTTCATCCAACCCGCATCTGGCAGCTTCAGTAGCTGCCCCTATGCGGAAGGAGTGGGAAGCATATTCCGTACCAATCAAACCAGCCCTTTGTAAACATTTTCTAAAAACCGCTATAAATTGAAAACGGGACAGATAAGATCCATCCTCATGCCTCAGGAACGGTCCCGCCCCATCACACCTGACCGACCTAAATTCCCGAACCGCCTCCACTGGGCACACCCTCGATCCTGGAAAGGCAAACAGGGACACTACCACCCCTTTACCTTGCTCGTCGGTTTTAGACCTTCGCAGTCGCAAACATACCTTGCCTACTCCTAACTGCATGTCCTGATCCAACAACCCCCCCCAACATACTTAGACGGGCTTATCAACTCCCCAATACGAAAAGCCCCATAAAAAGCCACTGAAAACGCCGCTGTAAACATTCGCATTTCATAATGCGATAAGCAAACAAACCTTAACATATCGCATATGGAAACCAGGTTCGCAAAAGTGACAGGCCTTCTCGCATTCCCTTTGTTTATGCTGCTTCCTATACCCTTTTAAGGCCTGCCGAACCCAAAAATCCTTAGTCCAATCTTCACCCCCCATTAATTTAAACAAAAACGACAATCCTACCAGTTTACGATCAATTGAAGATACTGCAAAACCATTTTCCATGTTCCTAGCCACTAAGTACAACACTAATAATCTCCCTTCCGATCTAAGCGTCACCACACCCACCTCCTGCACCAGCATAGACCACTCCTTCCATACCTTACTGTAGGCCGTCCAAGTGGAAACACTTACTGACCGCCTAATCCATCCCGCGGTGACTCCAAAGGCAGCTCCCACATCCAATCCGGGCAAGGAACTCCTTCCTTGTCTGCACCTGGCGCCAGCTCCCTGAACTTGTCCCACTGAAAACGAGACAAGGAGTCAGCCAACGCATTGTCAAGTCCCGGAATGTGAACCGCATAAACAAAAATGTTTAGACTTAAACACCTAAACACCAGCTCTCTCAGCAGCCGTATGACCGGCTGCGAAGACGCCGCCATGCGGTTCACCACCTGCACTTACACCCATGTTGTCACAATTGATTCTCAGCTTCAAATTCCAGCATGCCTCCCCCCAAAGTTCCAAGGCTAACACCACTGGAAACAATTCCAGCAGCACCAAATTGCAGAGGAATCCCACCTTCTCCCACGACTGTGGCCAGGGCTCTGCACTCCATTTCCCTTGAAAATATGCACCAAAACCTGTGGAGCCTGCCGCGTCGGTAACCAATTCCACATCGAAATTGCTCACCGGGCCAGACATCCACACTGCCCTCCCGTTGTATGTGGCTAAAAACTCATACCAGACTTTCAAATCCTCTCTATGCTCCTTCGTCAGCCTAATAAAGTGAGTTGGTATTTTTACCCCCGCAGTGGCAGACGACAGCCGTCGGCAAAAAAGCTGCCCCATGGGGATAATTCTGCAAGCGAAATTCAACTTACCCAACAGCGACTGAAGAGCTCTCAACTGCACCTTCCGCAATCTGTGGATATCCCGAATTTCCTTCTGCAGTTCCTCCAACTTACCTCTGGGCAACCGGCATTCCATAGCTATCGAGTCTATCACTATCCCCAAAAAACTAATTTCCGACGTAGGGCCTTCCGTCTTCTCAGCCGCCAAGGGAACTCCAAACCTGCCTGCGATGTGTTGCAGCGTGGAAAGCAGAATCGCACACACAGCGGAAGCAGGGGGGCCTATACACAGAAAATCATCCAAATAGTGTATAACTGAGTCTAGGCCCGAAACCTCCCTAACTACCCATTCTAAAAATGAGCTAAATGCCTCAAACATGGCGCATGAAACCGAACAGCCCATGGGCAAACATTTGTCAATGTAAAACTGTTCCTGCCAGTGACATCCCAACAGCCAGAAGCTCTCCGGATGTACCGGCAACAACCTAAAAGCCGATTCTATATCTGCTTTGGCCATAAGGGCCCCTTTTCCATAGCGCCTCACCCATTTTACCGCCGCATCGAAAGACGTGTAAGACACTGTACACTCTTCTGGGTCAATGAAATCGTTGACTGAACCCCCTTTTGGGAAAGATAAGTGGTGTATCATATGGAACTTATTAGGTTCCTTCTTGGGTACCACCCCCAACGGTGATACTACCAAGTCCGGCCATGGTTTGGTGGCAAACGGCCCCCCCATGCGCCCCAACGCCACTTCCTTTTGCAATTTTTCCCCAACTACTGTTTTATGCAGTAATGCCGATTTCAAATTCCGTGCCATAGGCGGAACCGTCGCCAATGAACAGGGAATCTTAAAGCCCTCCGTAAAACCTGACTCCAACAATCGAGCTGCTCCCTGATCCGGATACTTACTTAGAAAAGGTAGCATTTTTTCCACCTTCACCGGCGTCATCCCTCTTTGGAGTAGAGTCACTGGCACGCTTCCCTCTCTTAAAGCATCTCGACAACGTGTGGGCACCCCCACACCCCGAGCATTCATGCTTGAACTTACATGCCCCCCCAAATTTACAGGCCCCCTCATTATACTGCCAGCACACTCCCCACTTTTTACCGGCCGACGGTCCTGAGGACTGTGTACCCCCGGCCCCCCCTTGAAAAGGCTGAGGTGGGGTCCTCGCAGATGACATCAGCCGCATCCAGAGGCTGATATCTTTATGATCCCAGCGCAAGGATGTTCTGACTGCCTTCCGCTGTCTGAACTGCTCGTCATATCACAGCCAAGCAGAACCCCCATACACCCTATGCGCTTCTCCAATAGCGTCCATATAACAGAACAACGCCGAGCAATGCTCGGGGTTCTTCTCGCCAATGACGCTCGCCATGATGGCGAAGGCTTGTAGCCAATTAACAAATGTCCGCGGTATCCTCCGTTTTTCTTCATCATCCTTCTTAGAGGAGTCAGGTTTAACCCTGTCCAGGTTAAACTTCTCCAACGGTAGTAGGGAAAAAATCTCTACATACTCACCATTTTGAATCTTTTCCCGGACCTTCTGTTTCAGATGTGCTCCCAAGGGGCCCTCGAAGCAGACGTACACCTCACACTTCGCAGCGTCCGCCAACCTGACCACGTCTGACCTTTCCGCTTTCTCTGAGGACCCTTTTTCACCTGCCTTCTCCGCAACGACTCCGGCCCCTGATTGACTAGTGGGAGGAGCCGCCGGGGGTACCACCACCCCCCCAACCCCATTACTCCCATCCCCTGACTCCGTTACCGGTGCAGTCCATGGTGCCACTTGGGGAGGCTGCCCCTGACCCCCTTCAAATCTACAAATTAACTCCCGCAGACCCTGCAAGAAAACCGTCAATTGCTGACCAGACCCAGCACTGGCAGGATTGTTACCCGCCAACTGCTGGTCTGGCCGGTTCCCCCCCACTGTAACCCAGAAACCCCAGGCACTACTACACCTGCTCCCAGCACCCCCGTCAAATCCTGTAATGCCCCAGACAATGATAAGGAATTATTAGACTTACCGGGCTGACCAGGTGCTCTCCCCACAGCCGTCGCGGTGCGCTCCCTCGCTGGCACTTCTGGCTCATCCTCATCCGACAATTCTCCTTCCGACCGATCGTCAGACTCCACGCCTGGTTGACTGGGAAGCCGCCTAGGTGGTGAAGCCCCAGAGGCCGCAGCGTGAGTTGGTGATGGGGCCCTCCTCACCCCTGAAGGTCCGCTGCCGTCAGACAGGCGTCGCTGACCTGTCCTGACCACCTGTGTTCTTCCCCGCTTTTCTCCTCCTCCATCTGACCTGTTGCTCTTCTGGCTGGTGCTCAGTTGACCCTCTCCAGCACTGACACTAGCAGCTCGCTCCACTGTTAAGCTCCGCCCCCTTCGGACATTCTCCTCTTCTCTTGCTGTCTTTGGCTGGGCACTGCCTGGCACTTCATCCCTCCTCACTGCACTCCTCAGCTGTCCTCCCTGTGCTGTGGATGTCCTGTGCTGCGCTCTCCTCTCCTCTGGCAGGGAACCGGCGCCATGTTGGCCCGTGGCCCCGCCTCCCGATTGCGGCCGGCGGCGTGTGGACCACCCGGGAGCCGCATCTGCTTGTATCTGCCTCCTTTTCCCGGGGGGGACCGACCGATCCTCTCCCGGGCTCCTAGGTACCCGTGTGGGCCGAGCTGCAGGCCCCCGCGAAAAACGCGCCGGAGGCCGAGACCTCCGCGCGCGGTAGGACGTCTCACCTGCCGCTGGTTCTCCTGGCTCTTCCTCTCCAATGTCCCCCATCTGTTTCTGCAGCCACTTGGGTCCCTTTTGTTCCGCTGCTCTCCTGATTTTGTCTAACAGCACTTCAATGGCGGCCATTGTAGAGAAGCAGATGTGTAAAAACTGCCTCCTCTGATGCACTCTCCTCACACTGCCCCCTTTTACTCCTCCCCCCCTTTAAATACTACCACTCCCCTTTCTCTCAAAGTTTCCCAACTTACCTCCCCTTTTACCCATACTACTTTTCTCTTTATTTTGTTAACCCTTTCTGTGTCTCCCTTGGGCACACTGTCATGCCCAGCCCTACACTACCCCTCCTTTCAGTCCTTCTCGTTCCGTGCCTCACTTATCTGCATGCTCTGATACTGCTTGCACTCACCGGATTTTCTTTCCCCTGCAGGGGTGCAGGCAGTCATAGTATCTGCCACTGTGTAGCAATCATAGATGTCTCCAAACTTTACTTTCCGTGTTGTTTTGATGTATTACATATAAAAGAAAGGAGGGATACCCATAGCGTAAAACCGTATAGGAACTTTTATTAAAGCTTAATAACACTGTGGTACTCACATTTTCAATGATAAAAACGAGCATGAAAAAGATATCAAAATCGCTTTGTTAGAGGTGCTGCAAGACGTCCATAAGCCCGCCCAGCTGCGATTGACACAATTCGTTGTTCGGCCAATTCAGGGCTGCACTCGGTTATGGCAAAGCGGGCCTTATGGCTAAAACCTTGGACAGCCGATCTAGCATCAAAGCAGAATTGGTGCATGGTTCCCTTTGATGGAAAATCTTTGTTTAGCGAGAAAAAACTCGACAAAGCAATCTAACCGGGGGCAAATCTGGCTTACTTTCTCAGGACAGGAAGGTCCGGAGAACAAAGGCCTATTTATCCTGATTCCGGCAATCAAATTCTAGAGATTTCAGGCTGTCTCACCCCTTTAGGGACAACAGGAAATCGTGGAGAGGCACCCAGACTTTTTTTTTGGGAGCCAGAAAGAACAAGTCCCTCACCGCTCCCCAGGAGGGGACAAAGTCTTTTTGATGCCAAAGGGGCAGAGACGCCCCCATTAGGAGCCCGGCTAAAACTTTTTTTTCCCTATCTGGGCCTCCAAGTGTCAAGACTCATGGGTCCTATCGACGATCCGGTACGGTCACTTCTGGACTTTCTCTCAGCAGCCTCCTCATATGTCTTTCAAAGAAACACAGTTACCAGCCTCCCCACAGAAAGCACTGGCCCTAAACCAATTTATGGAGTTTCTGCAGCATCAAGGGGCAGCATTACCTGTTCCCCCATCGGAGCGATTTACAGGTTTTTATTCCACCCTTTTCCTGGTGCAGAAAAAAACAGGCGACTGGAGACCTGTAATAGATCTGAAAAAGCTAAATCGATACATCCATCTTGAAAGCTTCAAGATCGAGTCGCTCCAAGCGATTATCCAAACCATACAACCAGGAGACTGGTTAATATCGATAGCCCTGCAGGATGCTTACCTTCACGTCCCTATTCTACCATCCTTCCAAAAATACTTAAGGTTCGCAGTGGGTCATGTCCACCTGCAATTTCAGGCTCTGCCCTTTGGGCTGTGCACCTCCCCTCGGGTGTTCACAAAAGTGTTGATATCTGTCTTGGCCCCTCTGAGAGAGAGAGGGGATTAGGAATTTATCACTACCTGGACGATATCCTCTTGCAGTCAAACAACCCGAGCCAGCTTATAGCCCACAGGGAGATTCTTCTTCAGGCGTTGTCAGAGTTGGGGTGGTTGGTGAACCATCGAAAGAGCCAATTGATTCCAACACAACAGATGATCTACCTAGGAGCAATGTTCGATGCACACCTAGGCACAGTCTCTTTACCCCAAATGAAGATGGAGGGCATCATTCAGAAGGTATTCAAGACCATACAGAGGTCCCATCTATCAGCCTCACAGTGTCTGAGCCTTATTGGCACGATGTCCTCGTGCATACCTCTAGTTCCATGGTCTCACTGGCATCTGAGACACTTCCAGACGGGATTCTTAACACAATGGAGATGGCAACATCTTTCTCAGACAATCCGTTTAACAATGCTAATGAGCAGGAGTCTGCACTGGTGGATGAATCCAGAGAATCTCTCCCGTCCCATCATTTGGGTTCCCACTCATGGACCACAATTACTTCAGATGCGAGTGGCCAGGGGTGGCGTGCCTATTGCAGAGAATTCCGGATTTAGGGAAGATGGTCCTTTCCCACCAGAGGGATAGTTTCCAACATCCTAGAAATGAGGGCAGCATTCCTAGCTTTAACCTCTTTTGCATCTCAGGTCAGGGGACAGAGTAATTCTGTGTTTGGACAACAAGGCTGCAGTCTCGTACCTTCAGAAGCAAGGGGGCACCAACAGCA
This sequence comes from Lithobates septentrionalis, assembly GCA_037952835.1. Lineage (NCBI taxonomy): Eukaryota > Metazoa > Chordata > Amphibia > Anura > Ranidae > Lithobates > Lithobates septentrionalis. The sequence goes on along the minus strand of JBBDGP010001157.1, from coordinate 1,142,536 downwards.
AGGCAATTCTGAGGCAAGTGGAACCTGTAATGCTCTGGGCAGAGAGGAACCTGGTAGACCTTAGCGCAATATATCTCCCAGGCAAGATGAACATGGAGGCAGATGTCTTATAGAGGAGGTTTGGGGACAACGATTGGTCTCTCCATCCCGATGTATTCTACCAGATCTCCAATCTATGGCAGACCCCACAGGTGGATCTCTTTGCTACGCAGGAGAATTCCAAACTCAGGAGATTCTTCTCTTGCCTTCCACATCCACAAGCGGAGGGAGTAGATGCTCTATCTTGTCCTTGGACCTTCGAGACAGCTTACGCCTTTCCTCCTTGCCCACTCATATCGAGGTTTCTCCTCAGACTCCTGAGCGAACCAGTCCAAGTGCTGGCAGTGCTACCCTATTGGCCGAAGAGACCTTGGTTTCCACTAGCCATGCACCTCAGTGTGGATCCTCCGATCAGAATTCCTCCCTACCCGCAGTTGTTGACCCAGGGCAGGCTGGCTCATCCAGACCCACAGCTGGATCTTCATGTATGGAGGTTGAAAGGAGGAGGTTTGAATCGTTAGGCTGTTCCCAAGAGGTCATATCCACCCTGTTGAAAGCCAGAAAACCTACAACCAACACAATCTATGCAAGGATTTGGGACAATTTCTTATCCTACACCACAGGAAAAGGATTTGATCCCATCTCTCCTTCCACTGCTGACGTTCTGAGTTTTCTGCAAACTGGTCTCAATTTGAGGCTCAGCCAGAGTTCCCTCAAGGTACAAGTGTGCGCAATTTCTGCAGCAACTAACACCAGGTGGGCAGAAGACCCTCTAGTGGTTACGTTCCTCAGAGGGGTATTGAAGATGCGTCCTCCATCCAGACGTTCCTTCCCAGAGTGGGGTCTTCCTCTAATATTGGAAGTCCTATCCACTCATCCGTTTGTGCCGGTTGAAGAGGTCTCAATTTGGAACTTAACTTTAAAAACAACTTTTCTGTTGGCTATTACATCCGGCAGGAGGATTTCGGAACTCCACTCTCTGGGCGTGGGGGTTGAACATATATCCTTTTTCCCAGATAGGGTAGAACTTCGCCCTCTCCGAGGGTTTACGCCTAAGGGCACCTCAATGACAAACCTGTCAGAACCATGGGCATTACCAGTTTTCATGGACTCAGAATCAAACTCCTGTCACGAGTTAGACATATCCAAAGTCCTCAGGGCCTACTTGAAAGCCACAGCAAGTTTCAGGAACTAGGAAAGATTATTCATCATCCCGTGGGGTAAGAATAGAGGAAAGGAAGCTTCTACCAGAACCTTGGCATCCTGGATTGTCAAGCTAATTCAGAAAGCATACAGGGTGAAGAACTTGGAACTTCCGGCTCAGGTGAATGCTCATTCAACAAGAGCAGTATCAGCTTCTTGGGCAGCGAGGGCAAATGTTTCTTTGGAAACAATATGCAGGGCCGCCACTTGGTTTTCTCGACACACGTTCCTTAAACATTATCGTGTTGATCCCAGAGCTCTTACGACTGTAGAGTTTGGAAGAAGAGCACTTTTTGCTGTTATGTCTGTATCTGATTAAAATTTTTCATTAAAGCATTAAACCCACTCGTGTGAGCTAGTTATTTATCACATGTATGATGCTATGGAGGCACCAGGAAAATGGAAAATTGTATCATACTTACCGTAATTTTCCTTTTCTGGTGCCAATCCATGGCAGCATAAGCTCCCACCCTCGGTATTCTATATTACGAAGAATGTTGGGGGAGGAGCTATGCCCTTTAATTTATGCTAGTCACTGAAGGCTAGTCCTGAAGGCGGAGTAGAGGCGGAGCTCTATCATTTGTATGTTGCCATGGATTGGCACCAGGAAAGGAAAATTATGGTAAGTATGATACAATTTTCCGTTTTTTGGCCACAACCATAAACGCTTTATTTGCAGAGGAGACAACAAGGCCTATGATGAAAGGCACATCATTCCTACTGTGAAACATGGAGGTGGATGTTTTAGGGATGTGTGAGCTACAAAGGCACAGAAAATTTGGTCAAAGTTGATGGCAAGATCAATGCAGTATGTTATCAAAAAATACCGGAGGAACATTTACATTCATCAGCCAGGAAGCTGGCATGGGACGTACTTACGTACTTGGGACATTCCAACATCACAATAATCCAAAACACAAGGCCATGTCGACCTGTCATTGGCTACAGCAGAATAAAGAGAAGGTTCTGGAGTGGCCATCTCAGTCTCCTGATCTTAATATCATTTAGCCACTCTGGGGAGATCTCAAACATGTAGTTCATGCAAGACAGCCCGAGAATTTACAGGAACTGGAGGCTTTTTGCCAAGAGGAATGGGCAGCTGTACCATCTGAGAAGATAATAAGCCTCCTCCACAATTAATAAAAAGGGTTAAATCTGCGGCGCTAATCTAAATATGTGAATTCCTGGGACGCCAAGGAGAAAAAAACTAGTAGAAGGATGCCACTAAGAGCTCAAAAAAATGACAATAGTTCTAAGGTGCGTGGATAACTATTAATAGAAGGAATATGCTATGTACCAAAGCCAAATAAAGAACAATAATGTATACCAAGCTCATCCAAGGAGGAAAAGATAGCGACCACAGATGATAGTATTCACACACCTAGAAACAAATACGGGGGGTAAAACTGCGGCATAAAACTAAATGGGTATATTCCTGGGATGCCAAAGATGACACAGAGGACACCGTAGGAATATAAGCCAGAAAGGAAGATGCAGGTAGCAATACAAAAATTCTTATGATGCGTGAATAACTGGTAATTCCTCAAGCGGGATAAGCTATGTGACAAAAAAACTAATGACCACACCAAGAAGGGGAATCCAGGTACGGAACTAGTTCATGTAGATTAATATTCCACCATTATTGTGCAACCAAGAGTACTACCAAATCAATGTTGCATCAAAAGAGTGCGGCTAATTAGGGAACTAAATGACTGGGATCCAGATAATTGGTGGCCTCTTTAACCTTAATTGTTTAAAACAATAAATTCTACTCGTGACTCCAACAGCACAGTGTTCCTAAATATAAATAGGTGCAAACAATAATAACACAGTGCAACATCCAAGGTAAGGGCAAGTGAATAAATAAATAAATAATTACATTTATATTGACTACGGTCCTAATGATCGAAAACCAAATACAGATAATTAATTGCTGTTTGAATAAACCTTAAATAGAAAAAACGGTGAATGAAACTAATTAAAAAATATATAATAGCTGAATTCAACTCTATAAAGAACACTCTATAAATAATGTGTGCAATTGTTTGTGCAGCATCCAAAAAATGATAATATAAATAAATAAATAAGAATGAGTGTCCAGTTTAACGGAAAAAGTGTATCAAATCGGACAAATGTTTCAACTAAGCATAAAATGTATCTTCCAAAAAAATAAATAAATAAATAACACACCAGCAAATCCCACAGCCAGTGTTCAGCACAAATGACAACTGAATGTGGTAAAAAAGATTAGTTCCCAAAGTGAATAAAAGTCGTTCCTCAAAAAAATGTGAAAAAATAAATTAACAAAACATCCTATTCATATCTCCTTCGTGATGAATCAAAAACAATCCTTCACATATCCCCAGTGAAGGCAGACAAGTGTATAGACAAATATAACGGTTCCCCCAGCCTCTCACCTCCCAGCTGAGCGATAACAGCCCAAAAAATAGCCTCACGCAGTCTGTGCTTGCAGGTGGTTTTGAACGCTGTCAGCTCCCAACAGAATGATATCCGCCTTTAGTGTAGATGATACAGCATCTCCCGATCTCCAAGTTTCTCAAGCAGTGTTCGCTGCAAGACACATAGAACATACATTACTCTGGGGAAACAGGGTGCAACTGGAAAAAGTTCCCACCAGAAACAAGGTACTGTATTTCCTTCCCACCTGTTGAACAGGAAGGAAATATTTGTCTATACACTTGTCTGCCTTCACTGGGGATATGTGAAGGATTGTTTTTGATTCATCACGAAGGAGATATGAATAGGATGTTTTGTTAATTTATTTTTTCACATTTTTTTGAGGAACGACTTTTATTCACTTTGGGAACTAATCTTTTTTACCACATTCAGTTGTCATTTGTGCTGAACACTGGCTGTGGGATTTGCTGGTGTGTTATTTATTTATTTATTTTTTTGGAAGATACATTTTATGCTTAGTTGAAACATTTGTCCGATTTGATACACTTTTTCCGTTAAACTGGACACTCATTCTTATTTATTTATTTATATTATCATTTTTTGGATGCTGCACAAACAATTGCACACATTATTTATAGAGTGTTCTTTATAGAGTTGAATTCAGCTATTATATATTTTTTAATTAGTTTCATTCACCGTTTTTTCTATTTAAGGTTTATTCAAACAGCAATTAATTATCTGTATTTGGTTTTCGATCATTAGGACCGTAGTCAATATAAATGTAATTATTTATTTATTTATTCACTTGCCCTTACCTTGGATGTTGCACTGTGTTATTATTGTTTGCACCTATTTATATTTAGGAACACTGTGCTGTTGGAGTCACGAGTAGAATTTATTGTTTTAAACAATTAAGGTTAAAGAGGCCACCAATTATCTGGATCCCAGTCATTTAGTTCCCTAATTAGCCGCACTCTTTTGATGCAACATTGATTTGGTAGTACTCTTGGTTGCACAATAATGGTGGAATATTAATCTACATGAACTAGTTCCGTACCTGGATTCCCCTTCTTGGTGTGGTCATTAGTTTTTTTGTCACATAGCTTATCCCGCTTGAGGAATTACCAGTTATTCACGCATCATAAGAATTTTTGTATTGCTACCTGCATCTTCCTTTCTGGCTTATATTCCTACAGTGTCCTCTGTGTCATCTTTGGCATCCCAGGAATATACCCATTTAGTTTTATGCCGCAGTTTTACCCCCCGTATTTGTTTCTAGGTGTGTGAATACTATCATCTGTGGTCGCTATCTTTTCCTCCTTGGATGAGCTTGGTATACATTATTGTTCTTTATTTGGCTTTGGTACATAGCATATTCCTTCTATTAATAGTTATCCACGCACCTTAGAACTATTGTCATTTTTTTGAGCTCTTAGTGGCATCCTTCTACTAGTTTTTTTCTCCTTGGCGTCCCAGGAATTCACATATTTAGATTAGCGCCGCAGATTTAACCCTTTTTATTAATTGTCTTTAGGTGTGTGAACACTAATATTTGTGGCTGCTATTCGTTTTCTTAGTAGATGAGTTTTATATTTTTATACTTTTATTGCTGGATTATTTATTCTTTGGTGTGCGCACAAGTACCTATTACCTTACAAGCCTCATCCACAGACACCACAAAAGACTTCAAGCTGTCATTGATGTTAAAGGGGGCACGGCACACGGTATGAAGAACTGGGGTATGTAAACTTTTGGTCAGGGTCATTTGGGTAGTTTTTTTTGCCATTATGATTTAAAAAGAGTAAACATAGTTGATTTATAATAAATGGCTTCTGCCAAACACTAACCATGAGTGAAAGAAAAGTTTTTGTGTTATCATTCATATTCTCTGAAAAATGGCCAAGAAATCATAAATTCTGCCAGGGTATGTAAACTGATGAGCACAACTGTATATATATATATTATAATATAATTAGATTTTTTTTTAAAAAAGCTCTTTTCTTATTTATAGCTTTTTTTTAACTTTGACTGTGAGCCACATAGGTTTTATTTTTTAGCCTTTTAACCACTTGCCTACTGGCCACGTTTACCCATTTCCTGCCCAAGCCAATTTTCAGCTTTCCTCACTGTCAGACTTTGACAATTGCGCAGACGTGCTACACTGTACCCATATGCAATTTTTATCATTGTTTTCACACAAATATAGCTTTCTTTTGGTAGTAATTAATGACCACTGGGTTTTTTTATTTTTTGCTAAACAAACACATAATTTTGAAAAAAAAGTTTGTTATAAAATTTTGCAAACAGGTAATTTTTCTCCACTGATGTGCTCTGAAGAGGCTGTACTGATGGGCGCTGATAGGCGGCACTGATGAGGCTGCGCTGATGGGGACTGAGAGGTGGCACTGATTGGCAGCACTGGTGGGGCTGCACTAATAATCAGGACACTGACAATCGGTGCCCTGATTATCAGTGCCAATGTCCTTTTAACATAAGCTGGTTATCGGCTTGTCTTCACAGCTGTCATTGGCTGACAGCTGATCACGTGGTAAAGGGTCGCAGTGATTGTCCCTTTTCTTTGATCTGTGATCAGCTGAGTCCAAAGGACTCGGTGGTCACAGAGCCTGCCACCTGTGTGGCGCAAGGGCGTGCGGGCAGCAAGATCACAGGAGGACTTATCTCTCACTCGTACATTGCTGCCCTGGGCTCCTATCATTCTCCAGCCACTGTTGTCTCTGAAACATGTCACTGTAAATTTGTTAGTTTACCTGAACAACTGACTCGTCTATGGAAGGTAGGTTTGTGGTTTTGAGGTGTTTTGGTTCACTCTGGGTGGACATTTGGTAAACTGTACACAATAAAGTGTGATACTGAAAAGAAAATCAAAAGCTCTATGTGACTTGTTTTGACATGGTTTGGCAATTTGTATGAAGTTAATAGTGTTGGCAAGTATATACTTAACCGCTTCAGCCTTCGAAGATTTGGCTGCTGAATGACCAGGCCATTTTTTGCGATTCGGCACTGCGTCGCTTTAACTGACAAGTGCGCCTCGTGCGGCGCTGCACCCAAACAAAATTGATGTCCTTTTTTCCCCACAAATAGAGCTTTCTTTTTGTGGTATTTGATCATCTCTCTGGTTTTTATTTTTTGCGCTATAAACAAAAAAAGAGCGACAAATTTGAAAAAAACACAATATTTTGTACTTTTTGCTATAATAAATATCCCCATTTTTTTTTCTCAGTTTAGGCCGATAAGTATTCTTCTACATATTTTTGGTAAAAAAATCGCAATAAGCTTATATTGATTGGTTTTCAGAAAAGTTATAGCGTCTACAAAATAGGGGATAGATTTATAGCATTGTTATTATTATTTTTTTTACTAGTAATGGCGGCGATCTGCATTTTTTATCGGGACTGCAACATTATGGCGGACACATCGGACACTTTTGACTCATTTTTAAGACCATTGGCATTTATACAGCGATCAGTGCTATAAAAATGCACTGATTATTGTAAAAATGTCACTGGCAGGGAAGGGGTTAACACTAGGGGCCGATCAAGGGGTTAATTGTGTTCCCTCTCTGTGTTCTAACTGAAGGGGAAGGGGACTGTCTAGGGGAGATGACAGATTGCGGTTCATACTTTGTATGAACAGACGATCAGTCTCTTCTCCCCTCAGAGAACCGGGATCTGTGTGTTTACACACACAGATGCCGGTGTGTCACCAGCGATCGCGGGAGCCCGGCGGTGATGGCGACCGCCAGGCACTCGCATCGGCTCCGGGTGCGAGCAGCAGGTGCGCGCGTCCCTAGTGGCCACAGGTCAAAGCAACGTTACATAACGTTGTTTCGCCCATCCGTGCCATTCTCCTGCAGTGAAACTGCGGCGGCTGGTCGGCAAGTGGTTTAAAAAAAAAAAAAGGTTTTAGCTGTGTTGTCTTTGCTACTTCCCATGTTCAATTATGTTCTATCATGGTTACACCAGAAAAATAGCTGTCTTTGAAAAAGCTATGCAATCGAGACTTTTTTGTAGAGAACGGCAATATTGAGTTGCTGCTACTATTTACAGACCAATACATAATGTGAAAGTAAACTAAGCTATTACACATCATTAATTTGTCATGCCACAATATGGTCTCTATACATACATACACACACACACACAGTCCTGTAGTTGCGCTGTTATTGGTCACAGTGGATCACAGGCAAGAGGAACAGAGCCAATCATAGAGGCTCTGTGCCATGTAATTGCTGCAACCAAGCACAGTGCATAAATTATACAAAAAATGGTTTAAATTTTCAGCAAGCTTTTTCCTTTCTTTCACACTCTGATTATGATTACCAGCCACACCAGTACAGTGTTCTAGTACCAATGAGAACCAGAAACAGTGCCCTAATATCAGGAACCATGAATCAGATCGAGACAAAAGTATAAGTAAATCACACTTGTTTATTAATAATAATAATAATAATAATAATAATAAGGTAACAGAGTAAGCGTAGTCAAAACAAGCCAGAGTTCAGTAACCGGATCGGGTAGTCAGCCAAGCAAATGTTAGAGTCAAAGGTGAACGTAATGAGGAAGAAAGGGCTTTAAGGCATAGAGCCTTGGGACTTTAAAGGTGTCAATATTCAGAAAATGTAATCCAAGTGGAAATTTGAATAAAAGAGAAATTTTATTACAATTATTTAAAAAGCCTATATAAGGCCAAATGCATTACAAAAGTTTCCAAAAAATAATTAAAAAATACAACAACAATTCATGATGCAGATACCACTTATTTTCTCAACATGTTTCGCTCTGCGGAGCTTCTTCAGGAAACTGTGTGGTACCATTAATAAAACTGAAATATTACATAGAGAGAGAAAGAAAGTAAATAAATAAATGTTAATATAAGATAGTAATTAAACAAATATTTATCGTAAGGAGGAATCTAATATACATTTTTTTTTAAGCTCATTTACCCTATACATCCCACAACGGTGCTCCTGTTCAATTTAACACCCAGGACGTCTTTAGCAATTTACATTGATTCTACTACTTAAACCAGATCCATAAAGAAAAACCAGGTATTCTTAAATATATTAATCTTTCCCACATAAGAAATATTTTAGTTACCTATTACTAACTATACGTACCCTATTTTTTCAAATATTTTGTCTCATCTTTTTTCAGTTAGGACACTACCCATTGTGACTATATATGTATTACCTCTGCAAGTTTCTCTGCGGGGAGGGACCAGTGTGAGAGAGGGTTACTCTATGGATTAACCTTTTCATTCATCGGGAGTTTTACAGTTTCAAGTGTAATTTTTCGATACGTATTTCTTTTTAGGTAAGGTTCATAATTTTTGCTATGGTCTAGTTTATAAACTAAATATTGAATCAATATGTATAACTGACATATATCATACAGATGCAATATTCTATAATATCTACAATATGGCGTTTAATGTATATTAGATTCCTCCTTACGATAAATATTTGTTTAATTACTATCTTATATTTATATTTATTTATTTACTTTCTTTCTCTATCTATGTAATATTTCAGTTTTATTAATGGTACCACACAGTCTCCTGAAGAAGCTCCGCAGAGCAAAACATGTTGAGAAAATAAGTGGTATCTGCATCATGAATTGTTGTTGTATTTTTTAAATATTTTTTGGAAACTTTTGTAATGCATTTGGCCTTATATAGGCTTTTTAAATAATTGTAATACAATTTCTCTTTTATTCAAATTTCCACTTGGATTAAATTTTCTGAATATTGACACCTTTAACCACTTGAGCCCCGGACCATTATGCTGCCTAAGGACCAGAGGTCTTTTTCCAATTTGGCACTGCGTCGCTTTAACTGCTAATTGCGCAGTCATGCAATGCTGTACCCAAACGAAATTTGCGTCCTTTTCTTCCCACAAATAGAGCTTTCTTTTGATGGTATTTGATCACCTCTGCGGTTTTTATTTTTTGCGCTATAAATGGAAAAAGACCGAAAATTTTGAAAAAAAATGATATTTTCTACTTTTTGTTATAAAAAAAATCCAATAAACTCAATTTTAGTCATACATTTAGGCCAAAATGTATTCGGCCACATGTTTTTGGTAAAAAAAATGTCAATAAGCGTATATTTATTGGTTTGCACAAAAGTTATAGCGTCTACAAACTAGGGTACATTTTCTGTAATTTACACAGCTTTTAGTTTATGACTGCCTATGTCATTTCTTGAGGTGCTAAAATGGCAGGGCAGTACAAAACCCCCCCAAATGACCCCATTGTGGAAAGTAGACACCCCAAGGAAATTGCTGAGAGGCATGTTGAACCCATTGAATATTTATTTTTTTTGTCCCAAGTGATTGAATAATGACAAAAAAAAAAAAAAAAAAAAATATTTACAAAAAGTTGTCACTAAATGATATATTGCTCACACAGGCCATGGGCCTATGTGGAATTGCACCCCAAAATACATTCTGCTGCTTCTCCTGAATATGGGGATACCACATGTGTGGGACTTTTTGGGAGCCTAGCCGCGTACGGGGCCCCGAAATCCAATCACCGCCTTCAGGATTTCTAAGGGCGTAAATTTATGATTTCACTCTTTACTGCCTATCACAGTTTCGGAGGCCATGGAATGCCCAGGTGGCACAAAACCCCCCCAAATGACCCCATTTTGGAAAGTAGACACCCCAAGCTATTTCCAGAGAGGCATATTGAGTCCATGGAATATTTTATATTTTGACACAAGTTGCGGGAAAGTGACACTTTTTTTTTTTTTTTTTTTGCACAAAGTTGTCACTAAATGATATATTGCTCACACAGGCCATGGGCATATGTGGAATTGCACCCCAAAATACATTTAGCTACTTCTCCTGAGTACGGGGATACCACATGTGTGGGGCTTTTTGGGAGCCTAGCCGTGTACGGGACCCCCGAAAACCAATCACCGCCTTCAGGATTTCTAAGGTGAAAATTTTTGATTTCACTCTTCACTGTCTATCACAGTTTCGGAGGCCATGGAATGCCCAGGTGGCACAAAACCCCCCCAAATGACCCCATTTTGGAAAGTAGACACCCCAAGCTATTTGCTGAGAGGCATGGTGAGTATTTTGCAGCTCTCATTTGTTTTTGAAAATGAAGAAAGACAAGAAAAAACTTTTTTTTTTTTCTTTTTTCAATTTTCAAAACTTTGTGACAAAAAGTGAGGTCTGTAAAATACTCACTATACCTCTCATCAAATAGCTTGGGGTGTCTACTTTCCAAAATGGGGTCATTTGGGGGGGGTTTGTGCCACCTGGGCATTCCATGGTCTCCGAAACTGTGATAAGCAGTCAAGAGAGAAATCAAAAATTCACGCCCTTAGAAAGCCTGAAGGCGGTGCTTGGTTTTCGGGGTTCCGTACGCGGCTAGGCTCCCAAAAAGTCTCACACATGTGGTATCCCCGTACTCAGGAGAAGCAGCAGAATGTATTTTGGGGTGTAATTTCACATATTCCCATAGCATGTTTGAGCAATATATCATTTAGTGACAATTTTGTGCAAAAAAAAAAAAAAATTGTCTCTTTCCCGCAACTTGTGTCGCAATATAAAATATTCCATGGACTCGACATGCCTCTCAGCAAATAGCTTGGGGTGTCTACTTTCCAAAATGGGGTCATTTGGGGGGGTTTTGAACTGTCCTGGCATTTTATGCACAACATTTAGAAGCTTATGTCACACATCACCCACTCTTCTAACCACTTGAAGACAAAGCCCTTTCTGACACTTATTGTTTACATGAAAAAGTTTTTTTTTTTTGCAAGAAAATTACTTTGAACCCCCAAACATTATATATTTTTTTAAAGCAAATGCCCTACAGATTAAAATGGTGGGTGTTTCATTTTTTTTTTTCACACAGTATTTGCGCAGCGATTTTTCAAACGCATTTTTTGGGGAAAAAACACACTTTTTTAAATTTTAATGCACTAAAACACACTATATTGTCCAAATGTTTGATGAAATAAAAAAGATGATCTTAGGCCGAGTACATGGATACCAAACATGACATGCTTTACAATTGCGCACAAACGTGCAGTGGCAACAAAATAAATACATTTTTAAAAGCCTTTAAAAGCCTTTACAGGTTACCACTTTAGATTTACAGAGGAGGTCTACTGCAAAAATTACTGCCCTCGATCTAACCTTCGCGGTGATACCTCACATGCATGGTGCAATTGCTGTTTACATTTGACGCCAGACCGCCGCTTGCGTTCGCCTTAGTGCGAGAGCAGGGGGCGACAGGGGTGCTTTTTTTTTTTTTTTTTTTCTTTATTATTTTTTTGCTTTTTTATCTTATTTTTAAACTGTTCCTTTCATTTTTATTTTTTTTTAATCATTTTTATTGTTATCTCGGGGAATGTAAATATCCCCTATGATAGCAATAGGTAGTGACAGGTACTCTTTTTTGAAAAAATTGGGGTCTATTAGACCCTAGATCTCTCCTCTGCCCTCAAAGCATCTGACCACACCAAGATCGGTGTGATAAAATGCTTCCCCAATTTCCCAATGGCGCTATTTACATCCAGCGAAATCTAAGTCATAAAATGCTCGTAGCTTCCGGTTTCTTAGGCCATAGAGATGTTTGGAGCCACTCTGGTCTCTGATCAGCTCTATGGTCAGCTGGCTGAATCACCGGCTGCATTCTCAGGTTCCCTGTTGAGACAGGAGAGCCAGAGAAAAACACGGAAGACGGTGGGGGGGGGCATTCCCTCCCACGGCTTGTAAAAGCAGTCTAGAGGCTAATTAGCCGCTAGGATTGCTTTTACATGAAAGCCGACCGCTGGCTGAAAAGAATGATACCAAGATGATACCTAAACCTGCAGGCATCATTCTGGTATAACCACTCAAAGTTGTGAATGGCGTACCTGAAGACAAAAAAATGGTTAACAATAAAGCACAGTAAACGGTAAAGTATAAAAAATTGCATACCTGAAAAGCAAACATGATAAAGCATAATAACAATAAAACATTGCAGAATAGAATACAGTAAAAAAGAGCAGAACAATAGAGAGAATAGAGAGAGAGAGAACAATAAAACGACAACTATTTTTTTTTATTTTATATATATATATATATATATATATTATTTTTTTTTACACTTTTTTTGTAACTAACTTTTATAACTGTAACCGGTTCCAGGTTCGGGTCTCTCAAAATGCGATGGCATCTTGGGAGACCCTGTGAAAGTGTGCCTACTCTGTGCAATGCTGTACCCTACGCTAATACTCAACTAGTGTATGGTAGCGTTCAAAACATTCACCAATGCAAAGACCAGGATTGTCAGGACGCCTATATCCGCGCTAGCTGCAGACACAATATCTTTTTTGGGGGCGTTCGCTGGGTAGGGGTACTCGGGAGGACATAAAGAAAATGCCTCTCATGCAGCCGACTGCATTTGGTTGGGGATGTGAATGGGGGAAGTACGGGCGCTGCAGAAGCGGTGGGTTCCCAATTAGGATTGGCGAATGCAGTAGGAAGGGCACTATGGGCACGACGGGCCTGTGTTTGTCTTTCTGGTGGCAGCGGGACACTACTTGTGCTTGCCACCTCACCAGCTTGAACTGCACTTATGGGACTCGCCACGTCACCCAGTGTTACTGCAGTGCTGGTTTGACTACGACCGGGGTGTACTAGGCCGCTGGCGCTTGCCAGTTCACCAAAACGCTACCAAAAAATCTGTTAGCGATCGCAGGGATCAGGCCTGACTCTGCGAACGCTGCAGTTATGCGTTTTAGTCTTTTGTAAGTGACAGTGATCGATCGATACTGCACTTGGGTGGGCTGGGCTGGGCCGAGCGGAGGGGCAAAACGCAGGTGCTAGCAGGTATCTGGGCTGATCCCACTAACACTGCGTTTGTGAGAACCCTAAACTGCTGGGGATGCTAGTATAGATCTGATCGGATCAGATATTGATCCGTTCAGATACTATACCACTAAGGGTGGTGTACGGTGCGTGCGTGGGTGTTAGCGGTACTGGCGCTAACCTGACGCTGCCTGGGGCTGGTGCTTGCCAGTTCACCAAAATACTACCAAAAAAACTGTTAGCGATCGCAGGGATCAGGCCTGACTCTGTGAACGCTGCAGTTATGCATTTAGTGTTTTGTAAGTGTCAGTGATCGATCGATACTGCACTTGGGTGGGCTGGGCCGGGCGGAGGGGCAAAACGCAGGTGCTAGCAGGTATCTGGGCTGATTCCGCTAACACTGCGTTTTTGGGAACCCTAAACTGCTGGGGACACTAGCATAGATCTGATCGGATCAGATATTGATCCGTTCAGATACTATACCACTAAGGGAGGCGTATGCTGCGTGCGTGGGTGTTAGCGGTACTGGCGCTAACCTGACCCTGCCTGGGGCTGGTGCTTGCCAGTTCACCAAAATACTACCAAAAAAACTGTTAGCGATCGCAGGGATCAGGCCTGACTCTGCGAACGCTGCAGTTATGCGTTTAGTCTTTTGTAAGTGACAGTGATCGATCGATACTGCACTTGGGTGGGCTGGGCTGGGCGGAGGGGCAAAACGCAGGTGCTAGCAGGTATCTGGGCTGATCCCGCTAACACTGCGTTTTTGGGAACCCTAAACTGCTGGGGACGCTAGTATAGATCTGATCGGATCAGATATTGATGCGTTCAGATACTATACCACTAAGGGAGGCCTATGCTGCGTGCGTCAGTGTTAGCGGTACTGGCGCTAATCTGACGCTGCCTGGGGCGACGCATATCACCGCCGGGCGATCAGGGGGCTAAACCTTTATTCGGTAATAAACGGCGGGTGCCCTGACACTATAAAAAATAAACAAACTAACCAGCGTCAACCGTAACGGTTATACGGTGATCAGTGGTGAAAGGGTTAACTAGGGGGCAATCAAGGGGTTAAAACATTTATTCGGTAGTATATGGGGGTCCCTGACGCTATAAAACGCTGACGGCGAACCTAAATATTTATGTCCCTAACTAGCGTCACCAGCGACACTAATACAGCGATCAGAAAAATGATCGCTTAGTGACACTGGTGACAGGGGGTGATCAAGGGGTTAAAACTTTATTAGGGGGGTTAGGGGGGTACCCTAGACCTAAAGGGGGGTAATACTCACTGTCCCAACACTAACTGTCACAAACTGACACCAATGCAGTAATCAGAAAAAAAAAAAAAAAACTGCTGGTGTCAGTTTGTGACAGGGGGGGGGGGGGTGATTGGGGGGGGATCAGGGGGCGATCGTGGGGGGGGATCGGGGTGTTTTGTGTGCCTGGCATGTTCTACTGTGTGTGTGTGTGTTGTGCACTCACATTGATGTCTTCTCTCCTCGGGCCGGAACGGAAAATACCGAGCCGAGGAGAGATGACATCATTTCCTTTGCTGCTGTTTAGCATACAGCAGCAAAGGAATGATTCGATTGGCCGGCGGCGATCGCGAGGGGGGGGCCACGAACGGATGGTCTCCCCCTCACCACCGATCGCCGGGGCACAAAGGACGACCGCCTCGGGCACCGGGGGGGGTCCGATCGGACCCCCCACCCGCGGAAGGCAAATCACGTACACTGTACGTGATTTTGCCTGTCCGTGCCACTTTGCCGACGTACATCGGCGTGAGGCGGTCGTCAAGTGGTTAAAGTCCCAAGGCTCTATGTCTTAAAGCCCTTTCTTCCTCATTAGTAAACATACGGGATGTGGTGTCTTAACAGTTGGTCTTTTTTGTTTCCACGCTTCATTACAAAGATGAACGTAGTAGTACAGCAAGCAGGATCTGGAGCCAGAAGAAACGTCAGCCGAGCAAGTCTTCAACAGGAATGCAGGAGAAAGTCTCTGTGATGTTGACAAAGGCGAAGGCAGAGATCAAGTGAGCTGGACGACTTTAAGTAGGGAGGACTGACAAGCAGAATCAACAACAGCTGGGTAACTGTGGAGAGAGATGGCAGCTGGCAATTAGCCAACAGCTGAGCGGCCATCTCAGAGAAGGAAGGGCTGAGCCCAGCCCTGACAGTACCCCCACCTCAACGACCCCTCCCCCTGGAAGAACCACCAGGCTTGAGGGGAAAACGTCTATGGAAATCACAGAGGAGGACAGGGGCATGTACGTCCGAGGATGAGACCCAAGAGTGTTCCTCCGGACGGTACCCCTTCTAATGCACCAGGTACTGTATGCGCCCACGGAACCTACGGGAGTCAACAATGGATTGTACTTCATACTCCTCATAGTTCTCAACCTGTATAGGGTGAGGAGGTGGCACCGAGGTGGTAAAGCGATTGCAGACCAAAGGTTTCAAAAAGGAGACATGAAACACATTTGAGATGCGCATACTAGGAGGAAGGTCCAAGATGTAAGCCACTGGGTTAATCCTGCGAAGGATACGGAAAGGCCCAATAAACTGAGTTGCGAACTTCAAAGAAGGAACACGAAGTCGGAGGTTGCAAGATGACAGCCAGACTCTGTTCCCAACCTGGTAGGAAGGTGCAGGCAGGTGTCTGCGGTCAGCATGGAGTCTGTACCTATCGTTAGCATGTTGCAAAGCCTCCTGAACTTGTGCCCAAGTGGAACGAAGACCATGGAGATGCTCCTCCAACGCAGCAGGAATACTCTGTGAAACAAATGAGTCAGGCAACATGGAAGGTTGAAAAACATAATTCGCCATAAATGGGGACAATCAGGAAGCAGAATTAAAGGCACTGTTGTGAGCAATCTCTGCCCATGGTAATAGGTCTGACCAGTTGTTATGATGGTCAGAAATAGAAGCAACGCAAGAATTGCTCCAAGGACTGATTGGCTCGTTCTGTGGCCCCATTAGACTGTGGGTGATACGCAGAGGAGAAAGCAAGCTGAATTCCCAACTGTGCACAAAAGGCTCGCCAGAACCGGGAGGCAAACTGACTACCCCTGTCCGAGACAATCACCTTAGTTATTCTCGGGGGGATTGGTCTCTTCACCCCAACATTTTTTGGGCTGTTTGCCAAAGATGGGGGGGTCCGGACCTAGATCTTCTAGCGTCCAGATTCAACATGAAATTAGTCAACTTTGTGTCCAGGACAAAGGATCCACTCACATGTGGAACAGATGTGTTGTGACCCCGTGGGATCAGTTTTCACTGATCTATGCATTCCCTCCTATTTAGTTGCTACCACGATGATTTTGCTGGATCAAGCTGGAAAGAAAGCCGGTAATTCTGGTAGCACCAGCATGGCCCAGAAGGTCATGGTATGCAGAAATCATAAAGATGGCAGTGGAGGATCCATGGTTCCTTCCACTAAGGCCAGACCTGCTCTCACAGGGGCCGATATTCCATCCTACTTTACAAACGCTAAATTTAACAGCCTGACTATTGAAACCCACATTCTGAAGAAACGTGGGCTTTCCGGGTCAGTTATCTCTACTTTGATTAATGTAAGGAAGCCAGCTTCCAGAACTATATATTACCGAGTCTGGAGGGCTTATGTTTCCTGGTGTGAATCCAAGGGTTGGCACCTTCGGAGATATATCATAGGCAGAATTCTTGCCTTTCTACAATTAGGCGTAGAGATGAAATTGGCCTTGAGTACTATTAAGTGCCAAGTCTCAGCCTTAATCCAGAAAAGCAAGATAAGCAGGGGTCCCACCGCTCAGGTAGGCGCAGACCAGGGGAGATGAAAGCCAGTGTAGTATTATCCTTCAAGAGGGAAGAGTCCCAGGTGCTGGCTGATGCAAGATGAGGCAGACAAATCGAGGAAAGCTGGAAGCCGCACACCGGTATAATGATGAATGCTTTATTTAAAAAGCTGGATCATGAAGAAACACAAAACTTGACAGCAGAAGCGTACAAAAGCAGCTGACGCGTTTCACACTACAATGAGTGCTTATTCATACCTGACATATATGGGGGTACATAACATATTTATAGCCTAAGTTGAAAACCTATATGGTCATGTGATAGTATTAATCATTGACAGCAGCTGGAAATCAATCATGTCAATTCTCGGCACCTGTTGTTAAACTTCATCCTGGTCGGCACTGCATTGACATGAGCGTTCTACTCAGCACTGCGGACCAGGATCTGAAATTCAAAATTCAAACTTTGGTCGCTCATGAGAACATATACAAGCCGATTCTCATTCAGATCCAAGTGCTATGGCTTTTAAATGCATATATCATACAATGCCATTTAGTACTATGGCTTTTAAACACACCTCACATACTGCTACCTTACTAATCTAATTTTTTCTTTCACTCAACAATATTATTCATTAAAATCGTTATTTTCCACTTTTAATTTATTTGGACATATATGGCACATATTCATTGGTTACATTTCCTAGTTCTAACACATACATTGCTCCTTGCAAGCGATTATTTTGTGCACACATCACGTGATCACACATGTATAATTATACATGTTTTTTCATAACACTTTTTTCATATATATTTTTTATATATTTTTTTATATAAAAAATCCTTTTATCTATATATATTTTTGACATTCTTTTCTTATATATCGTGCATATAACATTTACACATGTTTAAATGTTCACTTTATCTTTAGAAATAAATTTATTGAGATAACGATTTTTTCAGTGTTCACATTATCTTTATTGACACATTTTTCTTTTATATTTTGTTTATATATCCCTATCCATACACACTCTCTTGCATATAAGAAACACCATACATAATTATACTTCACACACTAATAACCATTTTCTCTTATATGCTCTTTTACTATTTCTTTATCTTTTTATTTATTCACTATTCATTTATTATTTTTCCTTCTTCCACTGCCACCTATATATCATTCACATGGGAGTCCTCACTGTTTAAGCCTATGAGTTTAACAACAGGTGCCGAGAATTGACATGATTGATTTCCAGCTGCTGTCAATGATTAATACTATCACATGACCATATAGGTTTTCAACTTAGGCTATAAATATGTTATGTACCCCCATATATGTCAGCTATGAATAAGCACTCATTGTAGTGTGAAACGCGTCAGCTGCTTTTGTACGCTTCTGCTGTCAAGTTTTGTGTTTCTTCATGATCCAGCTTTTTAAATAAAGCATTCATCATTATACCGGTGTGCGGCTTCCAGCTTTCCTCGATTTGTCTGCCAAGTCTCAGCCTTATCAATCTTATTTCAAAGACCGCTTGCTACGCATTCGTTAGTCCAGGGTTTTATGCAAGGGGTGATGCGGATTAATCCACCAGTTAAATCACCTTTGAGCCCTTGGCACTTAGTTTTGTCAGTGTTACAAAAACAGCCATTTGAACCGATGCAGCATATTCCCTTAGTTCTTCTGACAAGGAAGCTGGTGTTCTTGGTTGCTATATCCTCAGCAAGGAGGGTTTCGGAATTAGCTGCTCTTTCTTGTAAAGAGCCATACTTGATTATTCATGAGGACAGAGTGGTGTTACGCCCTCGTCCAGACTTTTCGCCAAAAGTGGTTTCAGGTTTTCACCTGAACCAAGATATTAGCATAGAGGGTGAGTATAGCCTCAATTAAATCAATAATGATACAATTCAGTAATCAGTGCCATCATCCCGGTTGGAACGACTAAAAATTATAGGGGTGGAGGTGTGGAGGCAGTTGCTTCCACTTGCATAACCACACGTGCACCTCTATGAGTTGGGAGTTGGGACTATCTCGGCACCCGTTAGTAACAAGCAATTCAGGGAAATTATATAAAAAAGGTATAAACTTTAATAATTACAAAACACATTTGCAAAATAGTACATACATAGAATGCTAAAACAAATTAATACACCACACTTAGCACAAGCATAAACGGGTATAACCGTAAGATTTCTTGTGGAGAGGGGTATCTAAGATGGTTCCTCAACCGGTTTTGCGGTTAAGACCGCTTCTTCAGGAGGGATATTGCATAAAGGCATAAAACAGCAAGCAGAGGTAATAAACACCATACAAAGTAATAACAAAATAGAAGACTGGCTCACCAACTCAAACGGATTGAAAGGGATAGTAGAACCCCACACAAATCCCCCCACGGGGGATTATGCACAATTTCTGGTTAAACAAATAATATATGTAAGGAAATTACAACTTATAAAGTAAAAAGGGTTGGGGAAGTGCTCACCCAGGTGGAATAAATGGATGTCAAGGCAGGGAAGGTGATGTGATGGGGAAAAAGGGAAGAGGGGAAGGGAAGGAGGGGGATTGATGTAGGAGGGGAGACAGGAGGGGAAACAAGGGAGGGGAGGGAAAAAGGGGGGGGAGAGGAGGGAGAGAGGGGGGAGAGGTAAAGGGCAGGGAGGTGGGGGAGGGAAAGAGGGAAGGGAAGAGGGATAGGAAGGAGGGAGAAGGGGGGGAAAGGGGGGGGGAGAAGGGAGGGGGGGGTGGGGAGAGGAGAAAGGTAAGGGAGGAAGGGGGAGGGAAGGCAGGCCAAGGGGAGGAGGAGGGAAAAACAGGTAGGGAAGATTGGAAAGTGGGGCAGGAAGGTGAGGGAAGGCGGGAAGGAAGGGGAGGGTGGAAGGCAGGAAGGAAGGGGAGGGTGGAAGAGGGAGGGAAAAAAAGGGGGGGGAAGGTGAAGGAATATCACAAAGCAACCTGGACATTGGATAGTGAGGACGTACAACATTAAAATAATTGTATAAGCCAGTGGGCACTCACCAACACGTTGGCTAGTCAATGATACTGCATGGGCTGCCTAGCTCAAATATCAAGTATAGTATTGGTAGGTAATTGAGATTGGTCCCAAGAAATAAAATTGAACAATCAAATTTGGGGATGCAGAGAAGCAAACCCATGTACCATAAATGGGACTCCCAGGTAACCACCAGATCTCTAATATAAAAAAGGGTATGATGTGAAACCTCTGAAGGTCAGCGGACAGCAGAGGTGAGTGGAGCAGAAGAATAGAAGAAAGGAATAGGAACAGGGAGCAGAAATTGAAAGAAAAGGAAAGACCCCAAATTCTGACCAGGATCAGTGAACACCAGAAAGAGAAACAGCTGCAGAAAGAAAGACATCAATTGCAATAGGAGAGACAGGGAGAGAGTGTGCGGGGTGATAAGGCTCATCCCAGTAGAGTAACCAGCCCAAGATAACATGCAGAGTAAAGGGATAGAGCAGGGTGTGGAGACGAAGGGTGAAGGAGTCCACAGCCAGTGGGCAACCGACCTTGAGAGGGAGAAAGATCACATAAGGCAGCCCAGCAGAACGTCCGTTAAGGCTCAATGAGCGGTCCCGAATGGGGCCGCTAGAAGAGCTCCCCAACCCGGAAGTCAGACGCACGCCGCCGCTGGCGGCGTCTGACGTAACCGGGTCTGTTTACCCGCACTGCGCAGGTGCACAGAGATCGTGCTACTCGCCAAGCGCGTGCTGACGTCACAAGGATCTGAGCGATCCGAGACTACAGTGCAAGCAGGTGATTGGACCTGCCAGGGTAAACATGCGTCCGCCGGGTGGAGAGAAGACAAGGGATATCAAACCATACCAAGGCCGCTGAGGGGGAAGGGGGGGGAGAAAAAGAGGAGCGAGTCTTCTGTACAACAAAGATGTACAACAGATTAAAATAAACATAACAAAAACGCTGAATAAATTCATAGTATATGAATTTCTGGGGGTAAAGGAAACACCAGAATGTCACCAATCCTAGCATACATGTGGATCATTAACCTGGATGAAACGCCCAAAAGAGGATACCTGGACATGAAATAATAAGTGGTGTGAGAATGGGGGCAGGGGAGAAAAGGGGGGGGGGGGGAGGGTGGGGGAGGAAAGATGGGGGAAGGGAGAAAGGGAAGGGGGGAGGGAGGGGAAGGAGGGGGGGAAACAGGGAACAAGGGGGTAAAAGGGGGGAAGAAGGGGAGGGAAGGGGAAAAGGAAGGAAGGGAAGGAAAGAGGGGGAGGGAGAGAAGGGAGGGAAAAGGGGGAGGAAAGAACGGGGGGGGGGGGAGGGGGAAGGGGATAGGATAAGGGAAATGCGGAAGGGAGAGGGGAGAAGGGGGAAGAGAAGGGGGGGAGGAACCAGGGAAGGGGGGTAGACCACAAGATCATAAAAAAGATATATAGAATATCGTTTCATTGAGGCCGGGGGGACAGGTGGCATTCAGCCGTTCTATCCATAAGGTTTCCCTCTGAAGGACTGTACAATCCCAATCACCTCCCCTTGGATTGGGTTGCACCCCCTCAAGAACTACGAATTGTATGACAGAATTGTCAAATCTATGGTAAAATCCAATGTGTCTACCAACTGTCGTCAATTTACCATTCTCGGAGTAGTAGAGGTGGTCACCAATCCTCTGCCTTAGTTCTCGAATAGTCTTTCCAACGTAAAAAGCTCTACAATTGCATAACATCAAATAAACCACACCTCTGGTACCGCAATCTGCAAACGCTTGTGGGGTGAAAACTTCTCCATTTGGTAAAATAAATTGTTTCCCCTCACGAAACCAGGGACAGCGGGGGCAATCACCACATCTAAATGTACCCTTAGGTCTGATCCTAGGCAGGGGCGGACTGACCATTGAGCCACTCGGCACTGCCCGAGGGCCCTGGGCCACTAGGGGGCCCCATCAGGGTTGCCAGCCTCAGTAAAACAAGGAACAGTATGTATAAATCTGTGTTTTTTTTACATCTGTCTGTGTATACTGTGTGATTGTATGCTGTGTGTGTGTATACTGTGTGGCCCCATAATCTCTGATTGCCTGGGGGCCCCATAATCTCCTATTGCCCGGGGGCCCCATGAGTTATCAGTCCTCCCCTGATCCTAGGAGATTTTTCAGAAGTGTAATGACTGGAAGTAAGTTGGTCCCGCAGAGAACATGCCCCGCGGAACACCACTTCAGGAGTGGAACGAACATATTTACCTAGGATCTGATGTTCGGTCAGGTGATGCCAATTATTAGATATGATATTGCCGAGTACGTTAAGATGTGCTGAATATGAACCTCACGGGGTCGTTGGAAGATGGAGGTTTTTTCCGATTAAATAATAAAGAGTTGCGGGATTGTGACAAGGCTCTATTGAATGCCTTTCTAAGGTTAGTGGAAGAGTATCCTCGCAGTAGAAGACATTCACGTAACGCCTTGGCCTGAATTCTGAAATCGCTGTCCAGCGTACAATTTCTATGTAAACGCAGATATTGTGCGTAGGGTATGCTACGCACTAAAGAACTGGGATGGGCACTAGTAGCATACAGTAGGGTGTTACCAGCCGTAGGTTTACGGTATAAATCCGTGCCAAGGGTGCCGTCTTGTTGTTTAATGATATTAAGATCTAAGAATGAAATCTGATCGGGGTCAATTTTAAAGGTGAACTTGAGATTAAGATCGTTATTATCCAACTCATGGAGGAAATTCAGAAGTTTCTCTTTAGGTCCTGTCCATACTAGGAATAAATCGTCTATGAAACGATACCATAGTAAGATGTCATCTAGGAATTCTGTGTATCTACCGTCCGAGTGGACTAGCCTCTCCCAACCACCTAGATAGAGATTTGCGTAAGCTGGAGCGCAAGATGTCCCCATGGCCACTCCTTGTATTTGTAGAAACAATTGGTTGTTAAAGACAAAGTAATTTTTAGTTAAGATACATTGTAATAATGTAAGTACAAAGTGATTGAGTGGCCATGTGGTGGTATCCTGCTCAAAGTGAAAGGAACCAGCCGTCTGTACGCCCTGCTCGTGGGGGATACTGGAGTAGAGCGCCTCAATATCAACTGCCACGAGCAGGGCGTTCGGAGGGATCTGGATTCCCTCAAGGTGCTGCAACAGATCAGTGGTATCCCTAATGTAGGACGGGAGGCTATGTACGTGAGGCATCAGAAATGCGTCAACGAACTTGCTAGCGTTGTCGGTTAAAGAACCTATCCCCGAGACAATGGGCCTTCCTGGGTGGGTATGAACATTTTTGTGGGTCTTGGGAACGGCGTAGAAGGTGGGGACATGGGGAAATTTTTGGGATCAGGAACTCCAGCGTGTCTTTGTCAATGAGGCCTGAGAAAAAGGCCTCAGTGCAAAGACTCTGGAGTTCCTGTGCAAAGGATGACACATGGGATTGGGTGATAGATTGGTACCAATTATGGTTATTGAGAAAGGCCAAACACATGGATTGATATTGATTGTGTGTCATGAGGACAATGTTACCACCCTTATCAGACTGTTTAATGATGACATTGGGATGCCTCCGCAAAGATTTGAGAGCTTCAGTTTGACTGGGGAGGAGAATTCGGGCCATTGTTGTTTTTTAAGGTCTCTAATAGTAGCTTGAAGGAAGGCCCAGATCTCTGGACAAGTGTTCAGATCAGGGAATCTACGTGACCGTAAACAAAAGGATTTTGGTTGTAATTCTTGATTGCATGTGATGGTAGGACCCAAAACCTTGGGAGGGAGAGTATGTCGAGGGGGGGTTCCCAGAGGGAGAACAACCTGAGGGGAACCTGTTGAGGGTTGGATGGCCAGGGAAAGGTCCAAGTCTCCGGTATCCCCCTCATCATACAGGAGCATGAGATCACGGAGTGCCCAAAACTCCTCCATACTGAAGTGTCTGGTGTGCTCCGTGAGCTCACGCTCCAAGGTATGGTTGGTGCGGTCAGTGTCAAAAATGAATCGGTAAGTGAGGTTGCGTGCAAACAAATAAAGGTCCTTTATAGTCTCGGTGAGCATCAAGGGGGCAAAAGCCCAGACCCAGTTGTAATAGTGAAGTTTCCTCATTAGTCAACGTATAAGGAGTGAGATTTATAATGTTGAAGTTGGTGTCACGTGGGAAGTGCTTTGTGAGGGTTGTGTGGGTTTCAGAACATAAGTGTTTAGATTGCCCTGTTGCTTCTTTATATCTAAAAAATGTAGATCTTCGTTGATCTTTGTATACTTGTTTTTCATGAGGGCTGAACTGAGAACTTTTGGAATGGTACCATGTAGTGTAGAGTGGCCCACAGCCCCTTCAAGAGGGGTAGTGGTATCGGTGGCATTGTGTGCCGGGGGGACACGTGTAGATTTTGGGCCCTTGGGGCCTTTCTTATCCTTTTTGGAAGTAGCTGGTGGAGTACCTCCACCGAAGCGTAGTCTTTTTCGCGAAGAAGTATTGGCGGGTGTAGCACTAGAACGGACATTACTCTGGAGGGAAAGAGTGGAGGATAGAGATGAATCAGATTCGGTGTCCACAGTGGAGTTCCTAGAAGTATTAGTCCGGGGGGGCCCCTTCTACCTGGGTTTCTCCCGGACCAACGGTACGCACGGCCCTCAGTGAAGGCTGTTCTATCTTTACTAAGTTTAGTTTGTTTTTTGACAATGATGTCTTTATTCATTATCTCTAAACGTTCTTTAAGCTCTTTCCACTTAGTTTTAAATACTGTGTTGTCAGCTAGATGGGAATAATCAGAGTTGAGACGTTCTATGTCACTATCGAGAGTAGTCATATCCTGGGTGTACTGGGTAATAAGTAGTCTGAATAAATCAAGGCTGCATGTTGATGCCCACACTATAAATACTACCTTTGTATTATACACATATATATTTGTGTTACAGATTTCACAATAATATACCCATTTATAAATTTTCCCTGAAGAAGGAAAAGTACACTCCAATGCGATTTTCCAAAACATGTTGGAATATATGCTGTGAAATTCAAATTGAATCCAACTCACCATGAGTAACATTTTGGATTACCAGCTTTGGGTGATACATATTGTGTAACATTTTTGATGTTTTATCATTGGTGCATTTTTGTACTGTATATGACTCTGAATCTTTTTTATAAATCACCCTTCGATATTTTGGTACATTAATAAAGTTGGCATTTTTTTGCCTTTTATACTCATCCACTCTCTATCTATTTCTTCCTGCCTTTTAAAGTCCAAGGGGGCATCCACTCAATGCATTTCCCCTGCATTTTTTCCTTACAGTATGCAAGACAAGCTTGAGCGGAATTCCGTTGGAAAAGCCATCATATCTTTTTGCACAATTATCAGAAAGCGTTTGTGAAGCACTGTATATTTTT
The DNA here is from genome assembly GCA_037952835.1 of Lithobates septentrionalis. Classification (NCBI taxonomy): domain Eukaryota; kingdom Metazoa; phylum Chordata; class Amphibia; order Anura; family Ranidae; genus Lithobates; species Lithobates septentrionalis. The sequence goes on along the minus strand of JBBDGP010001157.1, from coordinate 1,116,929 downwards.
GCTTCATATTATAGCTAATGAGGTGTTGCCAAAAACAACCCTACATTACTGGCTGTATTTGGGAACAGGAGAAACTATAATGCCGCGTACACACGAGCGGACTTTACGGCGGACTTTGCCCGGCGGACTGGATTTCGTCGGACAATTCGATGTGTGTGGGCTCCAGCGGACTTTGTTTTCTCAAAAGTTGGACGGACTTAGATTTGAAACTTGTTTAAAATTTATCCGTTGAAATCGAGTCCGGTCGAAAAGTCCGCCGTCTGTATGCTAGTTCGACGGACTAAAAAGCCACGCTAGGGCAGCTATTGGCTACTGGCTATGAACTTCCTTGTTTTAGTCCGGTCGTACGTCATCACGTATGAATTCGACGGACTTTGGTGGATTGTGTGTAGGCAAGTCCGTTCATTCAGAAAGTCCGTCGTAAAGTACGTCGAAAAATCCGCCGGGCAAAGTCCGCCGTAAAGTCCGCTCGTGTGTACGCGGCATTACTCAAACAGTTCCTATAGACAGAGAGCAGGGAAAATGTCTTGAAATCTAGTAGAACCAAGAATGTATATGAGAAAATACAATTATTTAGAGATTTAATTCACAGACCGCAGAAGTAAACCCGGGAAGAAATGAGCGAAAATTGAACGCTTCATTTAGCCCAGGTAGAGCGGTGGCCTGTAAATTAAATATCCACCGTAGCTCGCATTGGAGGAGGCACTTATTGAAGTTGCCTCCTCTAGAGTGAAGGTGAATACGATCCAGTCCCAGGAAAAGGATCCTGGGAATGGAGTCTTGATGTGCCAAGGCCATATGTCGGCCAATAGGTACCTCGGGATCCCGTTTACGAATTGTGGATAAGTGTTGATATATTCTCTTCCAGAACTCATTAATCGTCTTACCGACGTAACAACCACACTCACAATTGAGTAGGTATACTACGGCGGGAGTCTTGCACTTGATGTAATGCTTGGGATGAAAGTGATGTCCATTGGGTAAAACTATATTGTGACGCCTATCCATGTATTGACAGTATGGGCACCCTCCACATGAGAAGTTGCCCAACGTTTTACAAGGATCCCCTCTATGAGATCTGTATTCACTTGTGATTAGCTTGTCACCCACAGAGGGAGCTCTCCTGTATGTGATAGCAGGTGTATCTGGTACAAATGGAGACAGTAGAGAGTCCATAGTAAGTAAATGCCAGTATTTGTTCAAAATTCGCTTTAGTTGTTTGTGTTGTGTTGTATAGGTGGTAATAATCCTGGTAGTATTATCAGTAGAGGGTAATTTCTGTGTATTGAGTAGATCATGACGTGACTGCCCAATAGTTTTTCTGTACGCCTTTTTGAGGCTAAAGTTAGAGTACCCTCTTTTGAGGAGTCTCACTCTTAGCTTATTTGCTTCATCTTTGAAAGTGACATCATCTGAGCAGTTTCTGCATACCCTTAGGTACTGGCCGTAGGGTATGGATGCTAAAAGTGGTTTGGGGTGAAAGCTGGTCGCATGTAGCAGTGAGTTCCCTGCTGTAGACTTGTGATAAAGCTGGCTTGAAAGACTGCCATCAAGTTGCTTTTTGACAAGTACATCCAAAAATGTAATCTCTGTTGCACTATAGGACATAGTAAAAGTGAGATTAAATTCATTCTGATTGATGGAGGCTAGAAACTCCTGTAGGAGCTCAGCCAAACCGTCCCAAATTAGAAACACGTTGTCTATGTAGCATTGCCATGAAAGTATATGGCCGACATAGACAGACAACAAGTCGTTGGTAAGCAGTGAGTGTTCTCACTCCCCCAGGTACAGATTGGCGTACGATGGGGCACAACAAGTCCCCATCGCCACGCCCTGTACCTGGAGGTAGTGGGAACCGTCAAAGCAGAAAACATTGTGATACAATATGAATTCTAAGGAATTCAAAATGAAATCAGTGTATTCGGGTTTACATTCACTGAATTGTGACAATACATGGCGTATTGTGGCAAGACCCTTAGTGTGTGGTATAGTACAATACAGAGACTCGACATCGATGGTTACCAATAAGACACCATCCATAATGTGCAAATCTTGAAGAGTCTGTAAAAAGTGTAGTGTCCCATACATAAGATGACAGACAAGTAACGAGTGGTTTTAGATGATTATCTACAACTCGACTAAGGTTTTCAGTGAGATTGCCACAACCGGAGATGATGGGTCTACTGGGTGGCTTCTTTAATTGTTTGTGTAACTTTGGCAACGCAAAGAACGTAGCTTCTCTAGGATAGCTAGTTCTAACGTACTCCCACCTTTGTTTAGTTATAATGTTTTGGTGGAAAGCTGAATCCACCAGACTTTAGAGAAAAAGTCCTTACTATACTGCCATATTAAATCTTTTGAAGAGTACATTACTGAAAACCTGAACCCCTTTGGGCTCAGGGTACAAATTTTTCCCACCTTTGATTCGAGTTTGATTCGAGTTTCAAACTGGCTTGGGAAGAAAATTTTAAACTATGTTCACAAAACATGATTTTCCTACTAATCACTGAGTATCAAAAACGTATAACAGGTCTGGATGAAAAATTAGAAAAATTACAAACTCAAATGTCGCACCTTAGAATGCATCCTTTGTATGCTGAATCTGAGGAAAAACTCAAAAACCATCTAGAGCAGTTCAATAGAAATATCTTGATAAAAAAGGACAAAAAATTGCAGAGAGATAGAAAATCTTTTGAAGATGGGAAAGCTTATAAATGGCAAGCTAATCGAGGGCGTGGCCTGGAGAGCGATGGGGTAGGACGTGTGCAGTGAGAGCTCTGCTTGCCCATACTCCTGCAACACTATCCTGCTCTAATCCTGACGATCCTACCTGTTATACAGTACCCAGCAAGCCTGCTTTGTCCCCTGACTGGCCATTGGAGTTATCCAGCCTTCTGGAGCGCCATCCGGGGCCGTGATCGCCGGATCTCCCCGCCCGGGACTGCCTGTAGGACAGACCGCGGCTTCGGCCTAGTCCTTGGAGCGGCGGCCATCTTTCTGCACTCGGCGGCGGCTCCTACACATTTTCTTGCCACATCTTGCTCCCCAGAGACTCCTGGTTACCTGCCCTGGCCACCGGATTACCTGTGGGCACTGCCACAGCATCTCTACACCCTGTAGCAGCTGGTTGGAAGGTCTGAGGCCCCGACCTGGTCCCTGGAGCGACGGCCATCTTGCTACACCCAGAGATGGCCTTATAGGATTCCCTGGCCTGCCCGGCTCCCCGGAGACTGATCTTTGCCTCCTTCGACCACCAGAGCTTAGTCTGCAGATGGTGCAGTATCTTCTCCATCAGTGATAGCCAGCGAGATGGTAAGCGACTTCGGGCCTGGTCCCCGGGCCGGCGGCCATCTTGCTTCACCCGTAGTAGGCCTGTGCAAGCACTACTAGACTACCTGATTTCCCTGATTCCGATTTCTCCTTGCTATACTCACCTGCTCCCACACTCCTCTGGCCGCAATCTATAGTCCCTATTGTGCCGCTCTAAAACTGCGAAGAGAGGGGATCACCAAGGACTCGGCCCTGAAAGCAGCGGCCATATTAGTACACCCCGAGATTCCCCCGACCACCTCTGCACTATGTCTCCACCGAAAAAGGCTTCCGAGGCTACTGACAAGCTTGCCAAGTACCGTCGCCTTGAAGAAGACCAACAGGCCAAAGATGGTGCCGGTCCCTCTCCGGCCACGGAACATTCTACAGCGGCCACAAACAAAGTACTAGATGCTATTCCCCTATGCCAGAGCACGCTCACCACCAAAATCGAGGAAGTCAAAATCGATGTGTCTCTTATCCGACAAGACCTCTCTACCCTGCGGGACCGCGTGGCAGAGACAGAGACCCGTATTAGTAGAGTGAAGGATATATTGCACCCCCTGCAACATACTACTGACGAGGTGCGCCGGCAGCTTCAGCAGATCAGTGCAAAACAGGATGACATGGAGAATCGCCTCCGGAGATGTAATCTCCGATTTATCGGCCTTCCTGAGACTGCTGAGGGCAGCGACGCGGTAAGTTTTCTTGAAAACCTCCTGACATCCACCTTCAGCAGAGATGCATTCTCAGTAATGTTTGCGGTGGGAAGGGCTCATCGAATCCCTGCCCGTCCTCCTCCTTCAGGGGCTCCACCGTGTACCCCGATAGCGAAGTTCCTCAACTTCAGGGACCGCGACAAGATCCTACGCCTGACCAGAGAGAAGGGGAATATTCCCCATACCAACACTAGTGTGGCCGTATTTCCGGACTTTTCCAACGAGGTACAACGACAAAGATCCAAGTTTCAGGATGTTAAACGACGCCTCCGAGTACTGCACCTCAAATACGCTATGCTGTACCCTGCAAAGCTTCGTGTCGAGTGCGACGGCCAAACCCACTTTTTTGAAGACCCTGAATTAGCATCCGCTTGGATTGACCAGAGGGATCACCGAGACTGAATGTATCACTTAGCCTTTAAGCTGTGAGTACTTTACCCTTTTTTCTCCCCCTACTCCCCCCGGTGCTAGCAATATCATCCACTGCTTTACTACTGAGCCTCTCAGTGGGCACCTTGCATGTACATATCCTTTGCTGGAACAGGAGGGTGAACTTGCAAATCCTTTCCAGCCCTGTACTGGATCTCAGTGTACCTACTGTCTCCAAGTGACCTCATGTTCCCCGATTTCCCCTTACCTGTGAGATGCCTTTCGAGAATAACAGATCAATCGTCATTCATGACTCTGTTACTTTACTTTATCTACCACCCTGATGGCAAGCGGAGTCCCCCCCCTGCGCAACTGTAATGGCGCTACATTTTTGTGGCCCCTACACCCCATGCACTTCTCAGACAAGAAGTCGCCCCCTTAGTGTTTTTGTGAATTTTTTCATTTCCCGTTGGTTTGACTGTTGTTTTTCCCCCTTTGTTTTTTTTCCTTTTCTTATGGGTATCTATGCTCTTCTGAAATTAAGTCCCTGGCCTCCAACGGGTCCTATACATTGGATGTCCCCTGTTGATACCTAGTTATGGGATATTATGTCTGTGCCAAGTTTGGGTGGCACTGGACTGGGAGGGAGGGAAAATGCTGTGGTTGTTATTTTTCTCACACCACCATGTTTGCAACTGTTTGTTTACGCTAAAGGTACTATGTTATTATCATACATGTAAAAAAAATGAAACTCAAAAAACTGCGCCCTCCTTGAGTCCCCACCACTGCGCTCAAAGCCTAGAAGAGGGGATATTTTCGCCCCTGTGAAAGGAATTAGTGTAATGGTAAATATATGTGACTTCATAAAATGTATCCAAAGCAGCCACCTTGAATGTAAAAACTGTAAAACCTCTATTGATCTGCAGAAACCCAAAAAGTCCCCGTCAATCAATATAGGTGACGCTAATAATGGTGATGGCACCACCTGGTGTTCAAAATATTAAACCCTTTGTGCTGTAATATTCTAGTGATATTACGTGATGATAAAATCAATATAACATACACAGAGTAATCTATACCAAAGGTAATACCAAAAATGAAAACATGCTGTGTGATATTGCGTGATATGCACAAAACAATCTATACCACAAATAATATCAGAAAGTAAAAACATATAAAAGAAACTATAGATATTTCATCCATGAAGAGTCCATAGAAAGAGCACCGTGAGAAAAGTGTGCGATTTTCTGAAAATGTCCACCAGTTCACTCAGTGTCAGTGATTACTCTCCCTTTGAAGTCAACACTCACCGACTCAATATGCCTCACACTCTCGTGTTTTGGCAATCAAGCATAATCATCTAGATGGTCAGATGAAGGTGACAGCTTCAAGTTCCATCAATTCCAGTGTCATCTCATTCCTGTTAAATGTACAATATATCCATCTCCAACATACACACCCCAATGCTGATAGGCTACACGATGAAATTCAATCAAATCTCCAGGCTTTGCTTCAGGACCCTGTCTCCATGTGTTCATCTCTAGAGCTCTAGAGATCAGACAGGCTTTATGCCGGGGAAGAACACTGCTATGAATATTCGCCGTCTATTTATGAATATTCAGGGGTCCCACGATGAAGTCGGCTCGAGGGTCGTGGTGGCTCTGGACGCTGCCAAGGCCTTCGATTCCGTGGAGTGGAACTACCTATGGGAGTGCCTCTCAAGATTTGGAATTGGCCCCAACTTTGTCCGCTGGGTCCAGCTCCTGTATCAATCCCCGAAGGCTAAGGTGTTTGTAAATGGCGGGCTCTCTGATCAATTCCCGCTGGAGAGAGGGACCCGACAAGGCTGCCCCCTTTCCCCCATGCTGTATGCATTGGCTGTGGAGCCGTTGGCGATTATGGTTCGTGCGGACACCAATATTTAAGGCCTCAGGATAGGGAATCTGGAAGAAAAGATTGGAATGTATGCAGATGATACGCTCCTCTACTTGGCCGACTCGGGTCCCTCCCTCGTAGCAGCCCTCCACTCCATAGAGCATATTGGTAGTCACTCGGGCCTAAGCATAAATTGGTCTAAATCCCAGATCCTTCCAATTGACCATTTCCCCCCCGCACTCACATCCCCCCCTCTGACGCTCCCCAGGGTCTCTGTAATCAAGTACCTCGGTGTGCAGGTTACTAGATCGCTCACAGACTACACACTCCTGAATATTGAACCCTTGTACACTCTGATCAAGACTAAGACACAAAATTGGGCTCGACTACCCCTGGGTGTCATGGGACGCATAAGTGTAGTCAAAATGATACTTCTCCCAAAAAATACTCTATCTGGTGTGGCATGCTCCCCTGTATATACCACAAAAAATTTTCAAGACAATTGAATATATTCTTAATTTGTTTATATGGGGACACAGCAGACATAAATTATCCTGGAAAATACTTAAGAACCCAGTGACATTGGGAGGAGTTGCTCTTCCAGATTTTCAGGACTATTATCTTGCCTCCCAATTATCCCACTTCTATCATTTTGACAAGAACGAGCTACCAAGATACCAGCTACTAATCTGTGAACACCCTAATAACACTGCTCATACCCCACTTCAGTCAGTCCTAAGGGCCCCATCGACAGGACATACCCCCAATACAAAGCAGGTATGTTAACACATCATCGGAGGGTGTGGCGGTTGGCACTACAAAAACTCGGGACACCGCTGATTCATTCCCACACCCCCCTTTGGTTCAACACCCGCCTGCCTGAGCTGTTGTCTATCCCAGACCCCGAGGTTTGGATACGCAACGGGATCTTGTATATACACCAGATCATGACCACCACGAACTTAAAACATTCCAAACACTAAAAGACGAATTCTCATTTCCCAATCACCTCCTTTTCAGGTACTTACAACTCTGCCATGCTATACAAACTCAGTTTGCTGGTTCTAACCCATCCCTTATAGTTGACACGATTACAGGTGCCGAGCCAGCCAAACTAATCTCTACTCTCTACTCCGCCATCTGTCTTCCCAACTCCGTAGCTTTGGCCTATAGTGCTAAGACTAGATGGGAGGCGGACATTGGACTGATTGAGGATGAGGATTGAAATGAGATCTTGGAAGATGTGAAAAAGTTTCCCCTAAACTGTCGGACCCCCTAACACAGTTATATATTATACATAGGACATATCTGACTCCTCAGAGGTTAGTGCATTTCAAACCCATGTATAATCCAGGATGCCGACTATGCGACTACACCCCGGGCTCCTTCTATCACCTTATATGGTCCTGCCCAACTATTCAAGCGTATTGGATACAAGTAATACGCTTCCTGCACAATCAAATGGGCTCCCCGGCTACCCTAGATCCTAAGATGTGTCTACTTGGTCTGCTACCTGACTTAGATGCTGACAAACCTCACCGTACCTTTTTACATGAAACGCTATTCTTGGCGAGAAAAGCAATTGTCCGTAATTGGATGCAGGCCCTACCCCCTACAATCCAGTGTTGGAAAAAAGAAATCAATGACACTCTTCCATATAAGAAGCTGATTTATGTACATAGAGGATGCCCGCTTAAATACGAGCAGGTCTGGAACAGATGGTTGGAGGGTGGTGAAACATGTACTTGAAATGTTGTCATGTTCATCTCTTATCTTCTTCTCTCCTCTTCCCCCTTTTTTTTCCCCCTTCTTCTCTATTATGTACCGGCTTCATGTCCGATGGGTATGTTATCCTATATCATGTAGATGACTTAATGTACTCATGTATATATTACTGATTTGGCCATGTTGGCCTACGTTATTTTATGTACCAAGCATATATTTTCTCAATAAAGTTGGTTTTCCAATTAAAAAAAAAAAAATGGCAAGCTAATCAAACCCATGTTAAATCATTGGGAAAGTCCAATAGAGGAGTGCGCACTAACAATAACCATGAATCTTCTGTACACTCATCTACCTCTTCTCCTCCACAGCTCTCCTCTCATCATCAAAGCCGTCGTGGCGATGAATCGTATGACGAATCCTCCCACACGGAGGGCTCACCACCAAGGACAGGTAACGGTGGTCACTCTCGGTATACTACCAATAGTGATCCACCAGATACACTCATCCCAGCTACTAAACAACACAAATACCAGAGTTGTCAAGCAACTCAGGTCCAAGCGCTCATGGAGTAAACCAAGATGGAACAAGTCCAATTAAACTAATTAAAAGCTGCTGTTATAAAAACAAGAAAGCAATGATACAGCACAATATACTCTCTTATAAGAAGGAAGTATTAACAGCGCTAATACTGAGCTTTAAAAGTGTAATATATAAACTCACCAGAAGGTGAGAGTAGACATGAGGTAGATGTTCATAAAACATATGAAAAATATATCTATAGGTATATATATATATATATATATATATATATATATATATATATATATATATATATATAAAGAGTCCAATGCTATGTATAAGAACTCACAGTCCCAAATAGATAGTTAATAAAAAACACAGAGCAGTGTAAAACACACTGATTATGTCAGCTGCATGGACTCAAAAGTAACATAAATAGTTAATTGCAATATATCTATAGGTATATATATAAAGAGTCCAATGCTATGTATAAAAACCCACAGTCCCAAATAGATAGTTCATAAAAAACACAGAGCAGTGTAAAACACACTGATTATGTCAGCTGCGTAGACTCAAAGGTAACATAAATAGTTCATTGCATGAAGAGGACAGTGATCAAAATTAGAGAATATATTTCTTCTCGAGTGCAGCAACTAGACCATCACCACATCACCGCGTGAAAAACCCTTATGGATGTGAGCTTACCAGAGGTAAGACAAAGACAAGCCTGTCAGCTCCTTTTCTCTCAAGGATCGGCTCCTCCACCTCCAGATTCCCTCAGTCCTCCTCAGTCAAGATCATGTATTTACATGTAGAAAAAATAGAAGGGGAGGCTCTCCATAGTGTAAAACAGTTTATTTATAACAAACCCACAGAGATTCCCCCCCCTTAAGCAATTGCGCTTACATAATAGAATATAAAAAAACAGCTATGACTTGTACAGCATCAGCTCACCGCTGGTTGGAACTGAGAACGCTCGCCCACCTCGATGAGTCCCGGGATGACGCTGCTTGTCTCTAGCTGGTAGGTCGCGTGGTCACGCCCTGATCACGGAAGATGGAATCACGAAACGCATCAGGGCGTGACCACGTGACCTACCAGCTAGAGACAAGCAGCGTCATCCCGGGACTCATCGAGGTGGGCGGGCGTTCTCAGTTCCGACCAGCGGTGAGCTGGTCGGAACTGTAAAAAAGAAGTAAAAAAGCTGTTTTTTTACTTCTATTATGTAAGTGCAATTTCTTAAGGGGGGAATCTCGGTGGGCTTGTTATAAATAAACTGTTTTACACTATGGAGAGCCTCCCCTTCTATCTTTTCTACATGTTAATACATGATCTTGACTGAGGAGGACTGAGGGAATCTGGAGGTGGAGGAGCCGATCCTTGAGAGAAAAGGAGCTGACAGGCTTGTCTTGTCTTACCTCTGGTAAGCTCACATCCATAAGGGTTTTTCACGCGGTGATGTGGTGATGGTCTAGTTGCTGCACTCCAGAAGAAATATATTCTCTAATTATGATCAATGTCCTCTTCATGCAATGAACTATTTATGTTACCTTTGAGTCTATGCAGCTGACATAATCAGTGTGTTTTACACTGCTCTGTGTTTTTTATGAGCTATCTATTTGGGACTGTGGGTTCTTATACATAGCATTGGACTCTTTATTTATATAGATATATTGCAATGAACTATTTATGTTACTTTTGAGTCTATGCAGCTGACATAATCAGTGTGTTTTTGGACTCTTTATATATATATATATATACCTATAGATATATTTTTCATATGTTTTATGAACATTTACCTCATGTCTACTCTCACCTTCTTGTGAGTTTATATATTACACTGTTAAAGCACAGTATTAGCGCTGTTAATACTTCCTTCCTATAAGAGAGTATATTGTGCTGCATCCCAGCTACTAGTTCGGGATCCTCTGCACATATACCCACCACCTCAATTACCACACGTTCTAAATCCGTGCCTCCTGGTACTTTTTTAGACCTAAGGTCTAAAAAAAAGAGGTCATGCACAGACCCATCAAAAGAAAGCCTAATCTTATCCGTCCAAAACTCACAAAACAAACAAATAAAAACCACGCTTAACGTGGTTAATTTATCTTCACGTTCTCTTACTTCCAAGGAGATGGATGTCCTTGTACGTGGCCTCACTTTCTGCCCAGAATTCAATCTTGACAGGTTTGGAGCCATTAAGGACATCCACCTCTTTATCCGTAAAATTTTGTTAAAAAGTTTATACGCCAAAAAATCTGGCCCAGATTCTGGGCCTTTCAATCAAGACGAGCAGGCAAGTGAATCTGTGGATGCCATTGATGCATTTAATGTAGAGACCCTCTCAGCCATAGTTGACGATACCCCTTCTACTTTGCTGGAGGAAAGTGAACCTGTGGATCTCATTGACTCAGTTGATCTAGAGGCCCTTCTCACTGTAGTCAATAAGACCTCCACCACGCAAACACAACCACATGTTCTCGATCCTCCACTAAAAAAGAAATCAACTTTGTATCCCTCACCAAGCTCAAATCGCAATGCATCGCTTTTTCTAAAACTTGTGACAGCAGATATCAGGAATATTAAAAACTTCTCCAAATCACACGGCAATCTTGACCACGACGAGAAAGTTGCTCTCGATGCGTTGGCCCGTGACCACGACATTGTAATCAAACCATCCGATAAGGGTGACAATGTCGTGGTCATGGATAACGTCCAATACATCGAGATGTGTAAAAATATACTCTGCAATCTCGATTGGTACCGACCAATTCAATGATCGGTACTTGATAAATTTACTCATGATTTTTATCTATTGGTGGATTCAGCTTTCCACCAAAATGTTATAACTAAACAAATGTGGGAGTGCGTTAGAACTAGCTATCCTAGAGAAGCTACGTTCTTTGCGTTGCCAAAGTTACACAAACAATTAAAGAAGCCACCCAGTAGACCCATCATGTCCGGTTGTGGCAATCTCACTGAAAACCTTAGTCGAGTTGTAGATAATCATCTAAAACCACTCGTTACTTGTCTGTCATCTTATGTAGGGGACACTCTACACTTTTTACAGACTCTTCAAGATTTGCATATTACGGATGATATCTTATTGGTAACCATTGATGTCGAGTCTCTGTATTGTACTATACCACACACTAAGGGTCTTGCCACAATACGCCATGTATTGTCACAATTCAGTGAATGTACACCCGAATACACTGAATTCATTTTGAATTCCTTAGAATTCATATTGTATCACAATGTTTTCTGCTTTGACGGTTCCCACTACCTCCAGGTACAGGGCGTGGCGATGGGGACTTGTTGTGCCCAGACCTCACTATCAGGTGTCCGCTTGGGTTTAGGAACATGGAGATCCCACACAAGATCATCTTCCCATGCTTCCCGGGAACTCTCAACGATCTCCATAATCCATTCAGGAACATAGGGATAATCTAGGCCACACTCATGAGCTACTTTCCTTTGAACCTCTCTCTGAAGCCTTGAAAGTTTGGGCAAATCTTTTAGCCTTTCCTCTGCCAGGCAAAACACATGCGTCAGAACCTCTAGTGACCCATTGTTGGTATGTGGCTGCCCTGGTAGGAAGGACAGTAGTTGAAACATTGAAAGGCTGTACTGGGGTTTTAGATGTGCCAGGTAATTTCTCTGGCACTCCTGTAGAAACTTCCACTGAGGTAGAACTCTCCAAGAAACATTCTTCCTCATCACTAGACTCAGTCTCGTCAGGGGATGACCATTCAAATAGATTGTCCATAGATCCATATTTTTGTAAAATCTGCGGTGATCCCCAATCTACAGCCCGGCCTTCGTCTACCCTGTCCGGCTCACCCGAGGGATCCCCCTCCTGTAACTTAGGCTCCTTCTGGACGAGCACAACAAAAGGCTTATTGTCAGCCGGCCCTCAGGGGTTTCCTCCAAAGACTGTACAATAACTTCAGCAGTCCCTGGGTCCCCGGCCAGGCCACAGGCTCCTCCATTAGATCCTACCTGATCTTCCGGTGGCTCTGATTCAGCCGAATCAGATGGGAGCTCCTCCACTGCTGCAGCAGGTGACATCCGACCCTCTCCGGCCTTCCGAATCACCTGCATCTGCGGTAGACAAAGTCCCATTGCAAGACTGGCGGAGTAGTACCTGACTTCCTGTTGAATGGGTCCCAGCCATGTTAGCTGAACACCGCAATGCCCACATCTAGCCCAGGCGGCGACTCCAACCGTAGGCCTCCGACATTCGGGACTCAACATGCAAATTCTCTCCACTCATTCAATCACTCCTAGTGCCAGTCCTCCGGTGAGCTATAATCAAACACCGGTATCAATCAGAACCCGGTCCTGCAAGTCAGGTAACCGCTGCATGACGGGTGTATTCCCAACACCTTCCGCCATCTTCCTCCGCTTGTTTTGGTCTGGTGTGTGGCACGCTGAACGCTGACAAACTTTTCCTCTGGGACGTGGCTCCACTCCCCACTTGTTGGTTCAGCGCGCGAGGAACTGTAGCTGCACATTTTCAAAGTCCTCCCCAGCGACACCTGGTGGCAGGCCCTAATAAACTGCAGGCTATCTTGGCAACAGTTACTGAACTCCGCTGCTATGGGAGATGGCTAGCGGACAAACGTGAAACAGATATCCTGGACGACGCCCCCACATGTAGCACTTACCCCCGAAGGAGCTGCTGATTAGATATTATATCCGTAAATCACGTTTTGCACCTAGCCCATCGCAGCCCATAGAAATAGAAACAGTCCATTTTGTACTTTTTCTCTTGCTTTATTAACACAAACTGGGATAGGTGAAGGGTTTTCTGAAATGCTCTTTTGTGGCTTCGTAATCTTTTCTTTGCCTTCTTATGCAAAGACTTAGAACAATGCGGACTATAAGAAATCACTTTGAATGATTTCTTCAGTGGGGAAGACGGAAGTAGATTTACTAGAGAATATATGGTAAAGAGTCACTCTGAATAACTTCTTCACCTGCAGAACTTTTTAAGAACAGTCTATATCTCTACTTGTGCTGGGAGCTTTACTGCTGCCTTTTTACCACTACTACCCGTCTGCATGGTACTTCCAAGTTGAGCTAAAGAAGAGATTACTCTGAATAATTCCTCCCGCTTGACTGATTGGAATCTCGGCTATTGTTGAACCTAAAGTCACAGGCCATCACCACCTGTCTCACTGACTTGCGTACCAACATCCCTCAGCCTCTGGTAGTACCCTTCCCCTGGGCTTTCACTCACTTGATCAAAAGTCCATGTGCCACTCATAAACGATCGATCGCCCAGTTGTCTTCCGCTTAGTTGCTACTTCTTCTGAAATGGCTTCTCCATCCCTTCTCTCTGGTCTGGCACGCTCCCTTCCCCGTAGGGGCGTCCAGGAACACCAGCGATTACATGCTGTCCGGTGTCATTAGCTTTTCTGCGGGTCCCGGTCCCCCCTCCCTCCCCGCAGGGGAACCTCTCCCCTCTCTGGGCACCAGACTGGACTACGAACCTCGACTAACCATGTGACCCCAGCTTTTATGAGAGTCCCGCCTCCTGCCAAACAAATTAATGATTGGCCAGAACTCGCACACAAGCTACCTGTCACTCAGATCCCCATAGTTGCCACCAGTCCCGATTTTCCCGGGACAATCCCGAATTTGGGACCCTCATCCCGATTTAGGCTTGTCCCGATAATTTTCCCGGGGTTTTGAGTTTGTCCCGAGAAAAACGGGAATGTTTTTGCTAAAAAACGGCAGTGGCTACACAAACATGGCCGCCGCCGCCACCATGAGTGTTATTTCCCCTTGTGTTCAGTGCAGAGGAGAGGGGCAGCCAATCGGCTTCTCTCTTCAGTGTACAAATAGAAAATTCTATTGTATACTGAAGCCAATTGGCTGGAGGGATTGTCGGCCCCTCCCCGCTCTCCACTGAACACAAGGATGTGATCATCTGCCGCCACCGCCCCTCCGCCCTGTGTGTCAGCTGCACAGAGAGATTTTGGATGAGGTACAGGTAGAGATGGAGCTGGGTTCTGTTAGACCAGCTGTGTCCTGCATACACACAGACAGAGCACAAAGCTGCTGGGGACTCCTGGTGTGAGGGGGGGTCCACTGGGGACTCCTGGTGTCGGGGGGGTCCGCTGGGGACTCGTTGTGTGAGGGGGGGTCCGCTGGGGACTCCTGGTGTGAGGGGGGGTCTGCTGGGGACTCCTGGTGCGAGGGGGGCTCCGCTGGGGACTCCTGGTGCGAGGGGGGGGCTCCGCTGGGGACTCCTGGTGTGAAGGGGGCTCCGCTGGGGACTCCTGTGCAAGGAGGGGCTCCGCTGGGGACTCCTGGTGCCAGGGGGGGCTCTGCTGGGGACTCCTGGTGCGAGGGGGGACTCTGCTGGGGATTCCTGATGCAAGGGGGGGCTCCGCTGGGGACACCTGATGCAAGGATGGACTCTGCTGGGGCACCTGATGCAAGGACAGACTCTGCTGGGACACCTGATGCAAGGACGGACTCTGCTGGGGCACCTGATGCAAGGAAGGACTCTGCTGGTGGCAGGCGACGTGGCAGGTGACACGCTCAGGGATCCCACTGATTCAGCATTATGGTGAGTTGAATGATAATTTTATATTACAATGTAATAATAGAAATAATGCACTTCAATCAACCTGACACCATAACAACCATGGTGCCGGGATGATTGAAGTGCTAACACCAGGTGTTTGGAGTATCTTTATCTGCTGATTGTTAAACTTTCTAGAATACACATATTTCCATTGTTGTGTAGGATCTGGGCCTGCTGTCCCTCCATCCCTCTCCCCCCCTTTCCCTCTTCATCCCTCATTCATCTCAGACTCTAACCACACCCCCATTGAGCCACGCCCATTTAAGACACGTCCACTATTTACTGTAAACCACGCCCATTTTTCGACGCGACGCGACCACAAACGCATGCCCCGCCCCCTAATTATAAGAAGACTACACCTACAGCCAAAAAAGTGTCCCTAAAACTTTTTTTACAATGTTGGCAACTATGGATCCCAAGTCCAACTTCTCTTCCAGAACCATGTCACTGAATGCAAGAGGAGGCATCTCTGGGTCCAAGCACAGGTGGCTCACATCCTGCACTACACTGATACTCCCAGTTCCCAAAATAAACAACCAGGCCTAATATAATAGTACAAGCCTGCCTAAATTTTACCTGAAACTGTACTTTGTAATTTAAACACAGAAAAGGGTCACCTACATGAAAGTAGGTGCCCGCTACATACATCATCATAGTTACACTCTACATAGATTATCTTTGACATCTAGTGCTTGCATTTCATCACTGGATATAGAAAGTGGCATTCATGTTTATCCATTTAGTGAACACGATTTCTTTTCCCTTCCTCCCCTTTTCCCCTTCCCCTCTTCCCTTGTTCCCCTTCCCTATCCCCTCTTCACCACTCCCTCCCCTGCCCCCCCCCTTTTCCCCCTTCCCTCCCCCTTCCCTTTCCCCCCTTCCCTCCCCCTTCCCTTTCCCCTATTCTTTATTTGTACCTTTATTTCAATCACTTATTCACTGATTTTGTTTTCTTTCCTTTTTTCACTGCACTTGTTGAGACCACAGATGACCCATGATGCCTAATTGGTATATTTATTGATTAATTGAGATCTGCTGATTATGTGGTCACATGGTTTGTAAATTGTATTATTTATTTCACTTTGATTTTTGTGATTGTTAGCTATGAATAAGCACTCCTTGTAGTGTGAAACGCGTAAGCTTTGTTCCACTTTGCTGTGACCTGTATTTTGGATGACACCTTATTGAATAAAGGCAAATATTTTTGGAGTGTGGCTGTCTAGAATTTCTTTGTCTAACTGCCATAGCATTGCCAGTAGGGATGAGCTTCGAGTTCGAGTCAAACCCATGTTCGACTCGAACATCGTGTGTCGACCGTTCTCCGAATTGCGAATGTTATTGGCCGTTCGCGCCAAATTCGAGTGGCATGTCACGGCCCCTAATTCACTGCGGCATCGCAGGTGTGCAGTGTAATGCTGTCTCCCAGGGACTCGCTGGAGTATTTGTATCCTGAATGATTGTGCCTTATTGCTGCATTAATTTTACAAGAGGGAGAGTATTTGTTTGCACGAAATCTTTACTTTCATCAGTTGACAACAGCACAATTGCCAAGCAGAAAGTGGACATTAAAAAGCTTATTGATAAAAGCTTATGAAGAAAAGTGACTGCATAATCCATCCATCTTCCCATGTGAACCTTGATGTCCTGATGTTATGTGATTACCTGGCCTTTCCCATTTTCTGGCCTTCTATGATGGAGTGTGTCATTCAGAGTCTCAGTTGAACCTTGGCATCATATGATTACATCACATGCTTTTCATTTTTTTCTGGTATGCAGATTGGCAGCACTTGGGTGTGGTGTGCTTTCTTTGTGCACACTGAAGTTTGGTGGAGGCTTTACGTCATTTCTACTCTTCAAAATAGTTTCAATGGACTATTATATTCATTTGATTATTTTGTTTTTATTTAGCGCTGCATTTTGACTTTTTCATCGTAGTGCATTGCTGGCTGATGATTGGCCAAGCGAGAGAGTGTCATTTGATTTAAGTTAGATAGAGTAGGCAGGCGAGTCAGTTAGCTTCACTTACAGTGTATTGTGTATATATATATGCATCCCAGGTGTTGTATTATATATATATATATATATATATATATACACATTGTATTCAGTTTAGCTAGATCACTTCCTGGTTTTCCCTTCATAATATACTGACAGGCAGGCAGGTGTTTTTACAGTATTTACAGTTAGTGTACTGTGTACCCTGCACAGTTGCACCTATAGCTTACCTGAAGACAAGTGCTGTTGTTCTTCTTCTGATCCTATTAATACCATAGGCAGGCAGGTTGAAGAATTTACAGTTCGTGTACTGTGTACCCTGCACAGTTGCACCTATAGCTTACCTGAAGACAAGTGCTGGTGTTCTTCTTCTGATCCTATTAATACCACAGGCAGGCAGCTTGAAGTATTTTCAGTTAGTGTACTGTTTACCCCTGCACATTTGCACCTATAGCTACCTGAAGACAAGTGGTGGTGTTCTTCTTCTGATCCTATTAATACCACAGGCAGGCAGCTTGACGTATTTACAGTTAGTGTACTGTGTACCCCTGCACAGTTGCACCTATAGCTACCTGAAGACAAGTGCTGGTTATCTTCTTCTGTTCCTATTAATACCACAGGCAGGCAGGTTGAATTATTTACAGTTAGTGTACTGTGTACCCTGCACAGTTGCACCTATAGCTACCTGAAGACAAGTGCTGTTGTACTTCTTCTGATCCTATTAATACCACAGGCAGGCAGCTTGAAGTATTTACTGTTAGTGTACTGTGTACCCTGCACATTTGCACCTATAGCTACCTGAAGACAAATGCTGTTGTGCTTCTTCTGATTCTATTAATACAACATAATAAAATAAAAGGACAATCAGCGTGAACCAAATATAAAAATAATGCAGGCTGAACACTAAGAGGATAACACCAACCTCAGTGACATACAATAAACAAAATAAGTGCAGCGCAAAAAGAATGATCAAAGGATAATGAATGGTCTGGTCATAAATTGGAAATAAAATAGTTCATATGTAATAGAGAATGGCTCTCTTCTGGGGACACTCGTACAAGGCTCTAATCCAGGCGGTATGTGTCAACCCTGTTGACCTTTACCAAATAAACTTGGAAAATTGGTTATTTATGGATCGCTCTTAGATGTTTCTTATTTCATTCATTCTCCCTGGGGATTATTGCTTCTCTGCCCGGCCTCTCCATACGGACCCCTCTCTCCCATGGATATCGCCACGCTTTGAAAGAGAACATACAGCAGTGCATCAGCTCCACACCCTAGACCTGAGGGGATCTCTGTAGATGACAGCTAGCCCAGCAGTTTGCCACGGATCCATTCATGCTGTTTTTGACCCCCTATAACCAAGGGGTCAACTGGATCTGGTAAGCACAATCTTTTTTCACACATACCGCCTGGATTAGAGCCTTGTACGAGTGTCCCCAGAAGAGAGCCATTCTCTATTACATATGAACTATTTTATTTCCAATTTATGACCAGACCATTCATTATCCTTTGATCATTCTTTTTGCGCTGCACTTATTTTGTTTATTATTAATACCACAGACAGGCAGCTTGAAGTATTTACAGTTAGTGTACTGTGTACCCTGTACAGTTGCACCTATAGCTACCTGAAGACAAGTGCTGGTGTGCTTCTTCTGATCCTATTAATACCACAGGCAGGCATTCTGCTAGCTGCAGTATAATCAGTATATATATACATCCCAGTTTTGTGCAGCTACATCTCACTGCAGGCCATTAGTATGTCTGGAAGGCCAACAAGGAGAGGCAGACAGTCACAAGCCAATAAAAGAGGGCAAGCAGGCTCTGTGTCTAGAGGCAACAGTGCTGGTCATGGACACGGTGCATCCCCATCAGCATGTGGCCGTGGGACACGCTTGTCCTTTTTTTCGGCAGCTGGCCGCGTTGAGCCGCAACATGCTGAAGACTTGGTAGAGTGGATGACCAAGCCCTCCTCCTCCTCCTCATCCTCTCTCACCCAGGCTCAGGGTACTTTGTCTGGCAAAGCAGCTGCCAACGCGGCCTCTTCCCTGGGCTCAGTGGCATCAGTCACTCCTTCCCTAGCCCCACCATGTCCTCCTGAGGAGTCCCCCGAACTGTTTGACCACAGTGTTGGGTACATGCTCCAGGAGGATGCCCAGCGTTTTGAAGGCTCCGATGATGGTACTCAGCTAGAGGAAGGCAGTAACATGAGCCCAGACAGAGGGTGTGTCCAAGAAGCACAGCAATCTGGCAGTCATGTTCCCCCAACTGCAGCATATTGCCAGGTTTGCTCCAGTGATGAGGAGGGAGGGGATGATGAGGTCACTGACTCCACGTGGGTGCCTGATAGGAGAGAGGAGGAGAAGAAGGAGGCACATCACCAACGAGGCAGGATGCCCTCCAGGGGCCAGCTTAAGGGCAGCACACCGACTGCATCACACCGCATCACACCGCAGAGCTCCGCATTTGCAGGGCGCTGCTGTCTCTGCGCGTTATTCCAAAAGTTCTTTGGTGCAGTCCTTTTTTGAGACGAGTGCATCAGATCCCACTGCTGCTATTTGCAACATATGTCTCAAGAGTATCTCGCGTGGCCAAAACATCACCCGCTTGGGTACTAACATGCTTGACCAGACATATGTTGACCTGCCATGCAGTTAGTTGGCAAGTGTACCTAAAAGACCCACAAAGAACAAAGAGGACCTCTCCTTGCTTCTCATCAGCTGGGATCTCCAACCCCACTATACCTTCAGTCCTCTCTGAGACCTGTACTGAGAGGAATGAAGGTCTAGATTTAGGTGCGTCACAGCCAAGTACTTGCAGGCAATCTGCTATTGGTACACCGACGTCAGATTGTACCAGGCAAATTTCCCTGCCCCAGCTGCTGCACCGCCGAAAGAAGTTCGCTCCCAGCCATCCACATGCCCAGAGGTTGAATGCTAGCTTGGCTAAATTGCTAGCACTTCAACTACTGCCTTTTCAGTTGGTAGACTCTGCCCCCTTCCGTGAGTTTGTGGAATGTGCGGTTCCTCGGTGGCAGGTTCCCAAACGCCACTTTTTCTCACGGAAGGCGATTCCGGCTCTCTACTGGCATGTGGAAAGCAATGTTTTGGCCTCGCTGGACAGGGCGGTCAGCGGTAAGGTGCATGAACAGGGACATTACCTATCTTTCATGGCGCATTGGGTGACTCTGCTGGCAGCTGTGAAGGATGCAGGACAAGGTGCAGTAGTGCTGGAGGTTGTTCCGCCACCACGCCTCCAAAATACTACTGTTTATTCTGACACACCTCTCTCCTCCACCCCCTCCTCTTCTTTCTCCATGGCCTCTTCCTGTGCTTTGTCTTTGGAACCAGCAGTGTTCCGTAGGCATTCAAGGGGCTATGCAAGTACGCAGGCCAAAAGATGCCATGCGCTGCTTGAGCTGGTGTGCTTGGGGGACAGGATCCAAACTGGGGCAGAGATTCTGTCAGCTATGCAGGGGCAGGCTCAGAGGTGGTCGATGCCACACCAGCTTAAGGCAGGAATGGTGGTTTGCGACAATGGCACCAACCTCCTCTCCGCCCTCCGACAGGGACAACTGACCCATGTGCCCTGTTTGGCTCACGTCCTTAACTTGGTGCAGCGGTTCTTGGGCAGGTACCCGGGCTTACAGGATGTCCTGAGGCAGGCCAAGAAAGTCTGTGTGCATTTCCGCCGGTCATATAATGCCAGTGCTCGGCTGACGGACCTCCAAAAGGAGTTTAACCTGCCCAAGAACCGCCTAATCTGTGACATGCCCACCAGGTGGAACTCAACGTTGGCCATGCTGCAGCGGCTGCACACGCAGCAGAGGGCCATCAATGAGTACCTGTGCGACTATGGCACCAGAACAGGGTCAGGGGAGCTTGTTTTTTTTTCCCCACGCCAGTGGGCCATGATCAGGGATGCATGCACTGTCCTGTCACCATTTGAGGAGGCCACGAGGATGGTGAGCAGTGACAGTGCATGCATCAGTGACACTGTCCCCCTTGTCCACCTGTTGGAGCACACGCTGCGTGGAATAATGGACAGGGCACTTGAGGCAGAACAGAGGCAGGAAGAGGAGGACTTCCTTAGCTCTTAAGGCCCCCTTTATCCAGACAGTGTTCCTGCGTGCCCGCCGATCACACAGGAAGAGGACGAGGAGGACGAGGAGGAGGAGGAGGAGGAGGAGGAGGAAGATTGTGTCAGTATGGAGGTGGAGCCTGGCACTCAGCATCAGCAGCAGTCTTTAAGGGATCAGTCCCAAGAAACACATGGACTTGTACGTGGCTGGGGGGAGGTGGCTGCAGACCATGTCGTCCTTAGTGACCCAGAGGACTCCGGACTGAATGCCTCAGCAAACCTACGCTGCATGGCCTCCCTGATCCTGCAAAGCCTGCGTAAGGATCCTCGTATTCGTGGTATCAAGGAGTTGGACCAATACTGGCTGGCAACCCTCCTTGATCCACGTTACAAGGGTAAGGTTGCGGACCTTATCTTGCCATCGCAGAGGGAGCAGAGGATGAAACATCTTCGGGAGGCCTTGCAGAAAGGTCTGTGCAACGCGTTTCCAGAGACTGGGAGGTTACAAACTCCTGTTTCTGGACAACGTGTTGCTGAGGCTTCGGTCAGTCAAAGAAGGAGCGGTGGAGAAGGTGGCCGTCTGACTGATGCGTTCAGACAATTTTTTGGTCCGCAGCCCCAAGGTATGATCGGTTCCAGCAACCATTGCCAGCGTCTGTTTTACATGGTGCAGGAATACCTAGGGGCAAGATCTGACTTGCACAGTATGCAATTGAGCTACTGGCCTATTCTGCATCCAGCGTTCTTTCGGAACACACATTCAGTGCTGCTGGAGGCTTTGTAACCGATCACAGGGTGCGTCTGTCCACCGACTCGGTCGATCGACTGACCTTCATAAAAATGAATCAGTCTTGGATCACCACCAGCTACCAAGCACTTGATGCTGATGTAACCGAATATTTTTTTTTGAAATCTCAGATCCCTTCAAAGACTGCCTATGCTGATGCTGAGTGACTATCCCTGAGTAATTATCCTCTTCCTCCTCAATCATCACGCTGATAGCTTGTAAGAACATTTTTGGTTCTGGGCGCCACCACCAGTGCCTAAGGCCCAATTTTTCAGCCCCTGTTTAACAGGGGCGTGTAATTACAATTTTTGATGCAATACTTTGCAGCAGGGCTCATTTCTGCGTTCCAACTAGAGTATCTGTGAGGGGTTGCAGTGTTGTGGCACCAGCACCAGTGCCTAAGGCCCAATTTTTCTGCCCCTGTTTAACAGGGGCGTGTAATTACAATTTTTGATGCAATACTTTGCAGCAGGGCTCATTTCAGCATTCCAACTAGAGTATCTGTGAGGGGTTGCAGTGTTGTGGCACCAGCACCAATGCCTAAGGCCCAATTTTTCTGCCCCTGTTTAACAGGGGCGTGTAATTACAATTTTTGATGCAATACTTTGCAGCAGGGCTCATTTCTGTGTTCCAACTAGAGTATCTGTGAGGGGTTGCAGTGTTGTGGCACCAGCACCAGTGCCTAAGGCCCAAATTTTCAGCCCCTGTTTAACAGGGACGTGTAATTACAATTTTTGATGCAATACTTTGTAGCAGGGCTCGTTCCTGCGTTCCAACTAGAGTGTCTGTGAGGGGTTGCAGTGTTGTGGCACCAGCACCAGTGCCTAAGGCCTAATTTTTCAGCCCCTGTTCAACAGGGGCATGTAATTACAATTCTTGATCTAATATTTCACAGCAGGGCCCTGTGAGGGCTTACAGTGTTGTGGCCACAACAACACCTGAGGCCCAAATTTCTGCTGAGTGCATAGGGCAGGCCCCTACTTTCAAACATCTAACTTACAAACGACTCCTACTTGCAAACGGAAGGAGACAACAGGAAGTGAGATGAAATCTACCCCTAGGAAGGGAAATTCTCTCCTGTAAGAGTTAATATGGGAAAAACATTTCTCCTTTCCACTGATGCTTTCCAATCCTTGTTCCACAAAAAAACCCAAATTTTCCAAAAACATTTGTCATTGGGACAAAAAGTGAGGTGAAATCTTCTGAAGAGGAGGACAGACAGCAAAACAAATGTCACAGGGGTGATGGCTGGAGCTAAACATTTTAAAAATGTACCCGTTCAAAATTACAAACAGATTCTACTTAACAACAAACCTACAGTCCCTGTCTTGTTTGCACCGCCTGTATACTGCTGTTCAGAGCATATAGGGCCTGGTGGCCCCACACCTTTCCTTATTTTAATTTGGGTGCGGGGTTCCCCTTAATATCCATACAAGACCCAAAGGGCCTGGTAATGGACTGGGGGGTACCCATGCCGTTTGTCTCACTGATTTTCATCCATATTGCCAGGACCCGACATTACATTAAACCCGCAAGCAGTTTTAAATGAGATTTTTTCCTTTAAAAATGACATTTTGTGCAGGGACTGTTCTAAACACGGGAAACACGCGCCACTTTACAGGCATACTATAGACACACCCCAGGTACGATATTTAAAGGAATATTTCACTTTTTTTTTTACTTTAAGCATCATTAAAATCACTGCTCCCGAAAAAACGGCCGTTTTAAAAAGTTTTTTTTGCATTGATACATGTCCCCTGGGGCAGGACCCGGGTCCCCAAACCCTTTTTAGGACAATACCATGCAAATTAGCCTTTAAAATCAGCACTTTTGTTTTCGAACGTTTGAGTCCCATAGACTTCAATGGGGTTCTAAAGTTTGTGTGAATTTTCGGTCCGTTCGCAGGTTCTGGTGCGAACCGAACCGGGGGGGGGGGGGGTGTTCGGCTCATCCCCATTTACGAGCATCTGTCAAGCTAAATTGGAAGCAAGCAGGCCCTTTCATTGTCTTTCAATCAGACAGACAGAGAGAAGACATGGGAGTGGAGATAATTCCCGAGGTGGTTTCAACCAAAGGGTTGCAAAGAAGCCACCGCCGTTTGTTTTGGTGGGGGGAGCAAAGGATGGGATCTCTGTGGAGGAGCTCTATCCGAAAAATACTCCCCTTTTGCCTGAATGGAAGGAAAGGACCAAGACTCAGCTCCTGAGATGGCAGGCTGCATTCTCCAAGAGTGAATTTGATGTGGGGTGTACAAAAAGTGCCCAATACCAGATCCATCTCTTCGAGTGCATAAGCTGTTCAGGGAAAGAGTTTGATGGATTCCTTTAGGGGACTTGGAGGATCTGCATGAACAACTGGCAGAGTTGAAGAGGGCAGGTATCATCCGAGAGTCCCAGAGTCTATACGCTTCCCCAATAGTGGTGGTACGGAAGAAGAATGGGTCACTGAGGCTGAGTATTGACTACCGGGCGCTGAACTGAAGGACCATTCCCTACCAATATACCACCCCAAGGATATAAGATGCCTTGCAGAGCCTGTCAGGAGCGAAGTGGTTCAGCATGCTGGATTTGAAGAGTGGGTATTACCAAATCCCCATGCACCCTGAGGATCGGGAGAAGACCATTTTCATTACCCCGCAGGGGATGTTTGGATTTGACCGTATGCATCAAGGCCTGTCTGGTGCCCCAGCCACCTTCCAAAGGCTAATGTAGAAGACCGTGGGTGACATGAAACTGATCGAGGTGTTGGTGTACTTAGACGACATCATCGTTTTCAGCAGGACCCTGGAAGAGCATTAAGGGTTTGTGCAGAAGGTCCTTAAGAGACTCCATGGTGAGGGGGTTGAAGCTGTCTCTGGAAAAGTGCCAGTTTTATCAACCGTCGGTCAACTACCTTGGTCACATTGTGTCTGCTGATGAAGTGGCCACTGACCTCCTGGCCGAGGCTTACCAACGTGACTGAGCTTAGGTCATTTCTGGGATTCTGCTCTTATTACAGAAGATTTGTCAAGGGATTCGCTAAGACGCTGACCCTGATCTGGCGAAGCCTGTCAGACCAGCTGGAGGGCCCAGAAAACCCAGAGAGTTCATTCAGGAACAATTGACTCTGGAGTGTGAAGAGGTTTTAGGCAGCTGAAGTGAAGCCTAACAACCGCTGCAGTCGTGGCCTATGAAGATCCAACCAAGCCATACGAGCTACACTTTGACGCCAGTCAAGATGAGTTAGGTGGGGTGCTATATCAAGAGCATGACTGCCATCTACGGCCTGTTGCCTACGTGAGTCAGAACTTGGCCCCCGCCGAAAAGAACTATCCCATGCACAAACTTGAGTTCCTGGCCTTGAAGTGGGTGGATAAGCTGAGGGATTAACTGTATGGAGCGGAGTTCGTGATCAAGACCGACAACAATGCTCTCACCTACATCCTCACTTCCACCAAGTTGGAAGCCACGGGTCACAGATGGTTGGCTGCTCTATCAGGGTTTATTTTTAGCCTGAAGTATCGACTGGGGTCAGGAAACAAGACGCTGATGCTTTGTCAAGAAGGCCCCATTGTTCCAGAGACCCTCCAGAAGAATGGGCCCAACTGACACCTGAAGGGTACGAGCCTTATGTCAAGGAGCAGAAAATCAACCTGGAGTAGGATCCAGGACCGAAGAGGTTGGAGTGTCAGCCGTTGGTGTCCCCAGATGTTATTGCAATGTCGCCCAAGTCGGGGATGAAGGTCTGCCCAAGCTGTCAAAGACCTGCGGAGGGACCAGTTGGAGGACCCTCCCTGTAACTTGGCATTGAAGGCCTTGGAGAGCCAATGCCCTGACTTGCTCCTCACTGACTCCCCGAAGGAAACCCATCTGCTGCACCGAGAGTGGGATCGGTTTCAGATGCACAGAGAGTTGGTCTATCGAAGGGGCCCCTCTGGCGATTCTGAAGAAAAATGGCAGCTGTTCCTACCTTAAAAACATACGGAGACAGTATTAACTGCCCTACTGTCAGGAACCATAAATCAGACCGAGACAGAAGTATAGTTAAATCACACTTGTTTATTATTAATAATAATAATAATAAGGTAAACAGAGTAAGCGTAGTCAAAACAAGCCAGAGTTCAGTAACCGGATCGGGAAGTCAGCCAAGCAAATGTTAGAGAGCCAGAGATAAACGTAGTAGTACAGGAAGCAGGATCAGGAGCCAGAAGGAATGTCAGCCTAGCAAGTCAACAGCAACGCAGGAGAAAGACTCTGTGATGTTGACAAAGGTGAAGGCAGACATCAAGTGAGCTGGATGACTTGCTGGGTAACTGTGGAGAGAAATGGGAGCTGGCAATTAGCTGACAGCTGAGTGGCAAGCTCAGAGAAGGAAGGGCTGAGCCCAGCCCTGACACCTACATGACAACCATGGCCACCTAGGGCCCAAGAGGACTTTTCTTCTGGTGAGGGACCGGTTCTACTGGCCCTGCATGCAGGCTGCAGTTGAAGACTATTGCCACTCCTGCATCAGATGTATCCAAATGAAGACTTTGCCTCATGAGCTGCCCCAATGGACCATCTTCAGAGTCAAGGACCCATGGAGCTGGTGTGCATTGACATTCTGTGCTTGGAGCCTAATCTGAGTGGGCAGGGAAATATCCTGGTAGTGACTGACCATTTCACTCAGTATGCCCAGGCATTTTCCACGAGGGACCAACAAGCATGGTGGCCAAGATCTTCGCGGAGAAATTCTTTGTGCACTATGGTCTGTCCCAACACATCACTGTGATCAAGGGAGAGATTTCAAGAGTAGTCTCATCAAGAGACTTTCAGACCTGTTGGGCATCAGGAAGTCTAAAACCACCCCGTATCATCCTCAAGGAGATCCTCAACCTGAGAGATTCAACTGAACCCTCCTGGATATACTTGGAACTCTAAGTTCAGAACAAAAGCAGCACTGGAGCAAGCATATAGTGGCTATTGTGCATGCTTATAACAGCACCGCCAATGATGCCACAGGTTACTCTCCCTATAGTTTGATGTTCGGACCGTAGGCCCGGCTGCCAGTAGACTTGGCCTTCGGCACATCCCTCGACCATACCTTAGCAACTTTCCACAGAGGGTATGTGGATCGCCTGTAGAGACGTCTGAAAACCACCTTTGATAAGGCTCAAGCTGCCTCATATGCCTGAGGACAGAGAAACAAAATAAACTTTGACCTTAGGGTACGAGTGCAGGACCTACAGCCGGATGACAAGGTACTGCTGAGAAACCTGGGTGTCCCTGGAAAGCACAAGTTGGCTAACCGCTGAAAGTCACAGCCCTATGTCGTTTGCAAGCATCTGCCCAGACACCCAGTATATCAAATCTGGCCAGAGGGAAGCACAGGCCTGCTGAAGACTTAGCATCACAATCATCTGTTGCCTCTGTCAGAAGCAGTTCATGTGCCACCACAGCCAGATTTACAGTCCACACCCACGGCCTCTCAAAGATCCCGGCCAGTGACTAGATACTCTGTACCACTCTGTACCACTCTCACTCTGCTGAAGATGAAAACAGCAAGGATGAAGAGAAGATTGTCTGTGGCCATCTCAAATGCCAGGGCCTGCCACCCACCCCCACGCTCTTTCTTCTCCTCCCAAGGTGACTGAGGTGACTCTCAGGCCAGAGGCTCCTGAGTTTGTACCTCAAAGTCCACCTTTTGAAGAGTTGGAAGACCCTCAATCTTCCCTGCTGACAAGAGACCCCTAAGACTTTCCATCCTTCATTGAGGAAGCTGAAGCTGATATGCAGGAAGAAAAAGAGACCAGTGTGCCTGTAACCCCAGAACCTAAAGAACAGCGAGAGTGAAGGGTTATTCACCCGCCCAAAAGACTAACATATGATACTTTGGGTGAAAGCTCTGAGGAGGTCGTTCTCATTGCAAAAAGGACTCTTGAAGAAACTAACCCTTCCACCGCAGATTTGGTGGTGGACAATCCCAACTCACTGTCAGGGCTGGGCTCAGCCCTTCCTTCTCTGAGCTGGCCACTCAGCTGTCGAATAATTGCCAGCTCCTATCTCTCCACAGTTACTCAGCTGTTGATGATATCCTGCTCGTCAGTCCTGCCTACTTAAGCCGTCCAGTCCAGAGGATCTCTGCCTTCGCCTTGGTCAACATCACAGAAACAATCTCCTGCGATCCTGTTCAAGACTTGCTTTGCTGACATCCCTTCTGGCTCCAGATCCTGCTTGCTGTTCCTCTACATTGATCCATGACTTCTGGCTTAGCTGACTATCCGTTCCGGTTACTGAACTTTGGGTATGTTTTGACTACGTTTGTTCTTTTTACTTTTATTATTAAACAAGTGTGATTTAACTGTACTTCTGTATCGGCCTGATTTCTTGGTTTCTGACACTCAGCCCCTGGCACATCTAGCTGGGCCATTCCAGTTAACCTCCCCTCCTATGCTAATTGGTGGGATGTTCCTCTGCCAGGTTTTTATGCAGATGTAAACTGTATGGTTTCCTGTGCACACTAACCTGCTTTTTTTTCCGTGTGTATATCAAAAGCATGTAACAAGTCATAGACTCTTTACCTCCTTTGGCGGAACAAAGGTTCTTTGGTGGGGGGAGTGTGTAGCGGGGGCTACTCTATCACTCATGGTCCTGCACCTCCCGCCATTCCTGCCAGCGACCGCCGGACTGAATAGACACTGGCACAGGCACTCACTGAGGGAGAGCTCGCCTGTCAGTCCCTGTGGGGGATTTCTCCCCCTCCCTCTCCTCTTACTGTGTCCCTATTGGCAGGGAGAGGGAGCCAATCAAGCAGCAGCAGAGGACCACGGCCCACAATACAGCCCCATTGATTTCCACAGGGGGTGGAACTACCAAGCCCAGCCTGCTTTGCAAGAAGGGGGGCTAGCTAAAGACTTAAGCTTGTTGGTCTAAGGAGAGATCACCATGAGGCAGGGAGGTGAACAGAGGTGTGAGGAGAGACTACAGGCACCCGCTGAAGAACCATGCAAAGAAGGTTCCAGGGAACATCCAGAGACGGTTGAAGTTTGATAAGGGGGGGCTAACCCATCCATATGTACCACCTAATATCTCTATTTTGATGTGGAATATCTCTGAAATGATGTGAGATCTAACATTAAAAACACTTGATCTTACCGGATCTAATGAATATCTATTAGCCTGAATGATTTTTGGCCAGAAAATTTGATAGGGGGGGGGGCAGCCCGTCCATATGTACCACCTAATATCTCTATTTCGATGTGGAATATCAATGAAATGATGTGAGATCTAACGTTAAAAATACTTGATGTTACCGGATCTACCGAATATCTATTAGCCTGAATGATTTTTGGCCCGGAAATTTGATAAGGGGGGGCCAGCCCCCCTCATTAATCACTTAATAAGTTTCTAATTATGTGAGATCTAACGTTAAAACCGCTTGATCTTACCGGATCTAACGAATATCTATTAGCCTGAATGATTTTTGGCCAGAAAATTTAATAAGGGGGGCTAACCCGTCCATATGTACCACCTAATATCTCTATTTTGATGTGGAATATCTCTGAAATGATGTGAGATCTAACGTTAAAACCACTTGATCTTACCGGATCTAACGAAAATCTATTAGCCTGAATGATTTTTGGCCCGAAAATTTGATAAGGGGGGCCAGCCCGTCCATATGTACCACCTAATATCTCTATTTTGATGTGGAATATCTCTGAAATGATGTGAGATCTAACGTTAAAAACACTTGATCTTACCGGATCTAACGAATATCTATTAGCCTGAATGATTTTTGGCCAGATAATTTGATAAGGGGGGGCCAGCCCCCCCTCATTAATCACTTAATAAGTCTCTAATTATGTGAGATCTAACATTAAAACCGCTTGATCTTACCGGATCTAACGAATATCTATTAGCCTGAATGATTTTTGGCCAGAAAATTTGATAAGGGGGGCTAACCCATCCATATGTACCACCTAATATCTCTATTTTGATGTGGAATATCTCTGAAATGATGTGAGATCTAACGTTAAAAACACTTGATCTTACCGGATCTAACGAATATCTATTAGCCTGAATGATTTTTTGCCAGAAAATTTGATAAGGGGGGGGCAGCCCCCCTCAATAATCACTTAATAAGTCTCTAATTATGTGAGATCTAACGTTAAAACCATTTGATCTTACCGGATCTAACAAATTGCTTCCAAAATATCTAACTTTTTGGTAAATTTTTTGATAAGGGGGGGCTAACCCGGCAGAGGTGGTGACTGACATGTGCCTCAGCTCTTAGGCGCATCCTCTGTTTCCAGGGAGAAGGTTCTGGAAAAGGGGCAGGGCTGAGGGCTGGAGTGACATGGGGTGTATGTGGGAGCCCTGACCAATCCCCAGCTAGGATTAGCAGGGGGCGGGCCTCCTATATATACACCCATGGTCAGCCTGCTGTGTGAGGTATTGTCGGGTGGATGAACTGAATGATGGACTGGTAGATTGTCGTGGTCTGAGGAAACCCCCTTTCTGGGGGGGGGGGGTGTACCTAAGGCTGGGAGCTCAGGAGCTGGGAGGGAGCCTCTCATTACATGGTCATTGAGAGGTGTCCTGGAACAGGAGCAGGAAAGAGGACAGTTGGGAGCACGTCCGGAGAAAGTCATTTAGGAGGGATCCATGCCGGGGTCAGAGAATGAATGGCACAGTGGAAAGCTCTGAAAGAGACATGCCAGGAGTTGGATGTAGAGCCATAGGGAGAGACTGTGGGATTGTTGTCAAGTCGCTGCAGCTAGGAGGGCTGGCAGGATTTGCATCGGACATGCTGGGATCAGTAGTCCATCAAGTATCAATTAGCACATTTATTCTTCTCTTCTAAAATGGTTACTACCTCAAAGGGGACTGCAGACCCTTGCCTGTAATGGGCTATCAGGAAAACGTTAAGACTTATTTAGAGTGAGGCCTAGCTATGTGCTAATTGTGACAGAAATCTAGATTTGGACAGGGAAGCGAAGCAAGTAGTGTGCTGGAGGAGATGTGCAGAGGAAGAAACTGTCAGATCTAAACTCAACTACTTTTATTCTACTAAGAAGTATAGACACAACTACTTTTATTTTACTTAGAAGTATTCATTATCTGGACATCCCATGTCACTTTTTCCCCATCCAAGTTTAACTTCCTAATAAAAAAATAAAAAAAACAAGCAAGAGACTATTCATTGTCTGAGAAAGTGTGCCAAAATGGGTGTCTGACCAGCAGGGTGAAATGTGTGGATATTGAAACACGCAGCGACCCCACGGGGCCATCGCTACATTTGGAGGTCCCACCGAGATCCACCTTCACGCTTAACCTGCTGGCCGTCACCCCTAGCAACGCAGAAAAGGGGAGACATTGTTTGTCCCGTTGCATAGAGGATTCAAATGGGGAAAAAAGACTGTGTGTTTGCCTACAATTCAGCTTTTACAAGTGCCGTTGTCAATGGCAACCGTCCAAGATTTACAGTATTACTGCTCCTGCTACCCAGTTACCTCAACCAGTACTGGGGCGGACACTTGTACCTATTCTGCAATTTAGTGACTGTAAAAATATGTGCCGTCACCCGTGGCAACCACGGCAGGCGATCGCCTCCGTGGATTACAAATATACATATGTCCAGCGCTCTGCATGGCATGGACATTTCCCACTGGATTACAGAAAGTGACCCCATTTTGGAAAGTAGACACCCCAAGCTATTTGCTGAGAGGCATGTTGAGTCCATGGAATATTTTATTTTTTGACACAAGTTGCGGGAAAGTGACAAATTTTTATTTTTTTTGCACAAAGTTGTCACTAAATGATATATTGCTCACACAGGCCACGGGCATATGTGGAATTGCACCCCAAAATACATTCTGCTGATTCTCCTGAGTACGGGGATACCACATGTGTGGGACTTTTTGGGAGCCTAGCCGTGTACGGGGCCCCAAAAACCAAACACCGCCTTCAGGATTTCTAAGGGCGTAAAGTTGTGATTTCACTCCTCACTACCTATCACAGTTTTGAAGGCCATAAAATGCCCAGATGGCACAAAACCCCCCCAAATGACCCCATTTTGGAAAGTAGACACCCAAAGCTTGGTTTTCGGGGTCCCGTACGCGGCTAGGCTCCCAAAAAGTCTCACACATGTGGTATCCCCGTACTCAGGAGAAGCAACAGAATTTATTTTGGGGTGTAATTTCACATATTCCCATGGCATGTTTGAGCGATATATCATTTAGTGACAACTTTGTGCAAAAAAAAAAAAAAAATTGTCTTTTTCCCGCAACTTGTGTCACAATATAAAATATTCCATGGACTCGACATGCCTCTCAGCAAATAGCTTGGGATGTCTACTTTCCAAAATGGGGTCATTTGGGGGGGGTTTGAACTGTCCTGGCATTTTATGTTTACATGAAAAAAATTTTTTTTTTGCAATAAAATTACTTTGAACCCCCAAACATTATATATATTTTCAAAGCAAATGCCCTACAGATGAAAATGGTGGGTGTTTAAATTTTTTTTTTCACACAGTATTTGCGCAGCGATTTTTCAAACGCATTTTTTGGGGAAAAAACACACTTTTTTAAATTTTAATGCACTAAAGCACACTATATTGCCCAAATGTTTGATGAAATAAAAAAGATGATCTTAGGCCGAGTACATGGATACCAAACATGACATGCTTTAAAATTGTGCACAAACATGCAGTGGCGACAAACTAAATACATTTTTAAAAGCCTTTACAGGTTACCACTTTAGATTTACAGAGGAGGTCTACTGCTAAAATTACTGCCCTCGATCTGACCTTCACGGTGATACCTCACATGCATGGTGCAATTGCTGTTTACATTTGACGCCAGACCGACGCTTGCATTCGCCTTTGCGCAAGAGTAGGGGGGGACAGGGGTGCTTTTTTTTTTTTTTCTTTATTAATTTTTCGATTTATTTATCTTATTTTTAAACTGTTCCTTTCATTTTTATTTTTTTTTAATCATTTTTATTGTTATCTCGGGGAATGTAAATATCCCCTATGATAGCAATAGGTAGTGACAGGTACTCTTTTTAAAAAAAATTGGGGTCTATTAGACCCTAGATCCCTCCTCTGCCCTCAAAGCATCTGACCACACTAAGACCGGTGTGATAAAATGCTTTCCCAATTTCCCAATGGCGCTGTTTACATCCGGCGAAATCTAAGTCATGAAATGCTCATAGCTTTCGGTTTCTTAGGCCATAGAGATGTTTGGAGCCATTCTGGTCTCTGATCAGCTCTATGGTCAGCTGGCCGAATCACCGGCTGCATTCTCAGGTTCCTTGTTGGGACAGGAGAGCCAGAAAAAAACATGGAAGACGGTGGGGGGGGGGTCATTCCCTCCCACTGCTTATAAAAGCAGTCTAGAGGCTAATTAGCCACTAGGATTGCTTTTACATGAAAGCCGACCGCTGGTTGAAAAGAATGATACCAAGATGATACCTAAACCTGCAGGCATCATTCTGGTATAACCACTCAAAGTCCAGCAACATACCAGTACGTTGCTGGTCCTTGTTGGGCATATATTGTAAACTTTTTTTTCATGCAGCCTGTGGGCTGAACGAAAAAAAGATATTGATTGGTGGGTATGCCCACCATTAGAATACCTCCCTTCATCCATCCACTTCTAATGATGGGCATTGTAATGGAAATTTGTAAGTTCTGTATATAATTGTATTGTATTTTGTATGTATTGCACACTGCCCTCACTGTGCACACAGCACTAATAATGTTTTCAGTAAATGTTTACATTCTTTCGAGTCCTGATTAGAATTAGCCTGCCTATGTAACATCCCTTGTTACCATAAATGTACAATTGTAATATTAATGTGATACCTACGTAATCATGTGCATAAAAACCTTCAATTGCGTCATAATAAGGCAGAACAGTTATTTGGAAAGATGCTGAGCGTATCTTTTGTGTCTGTTCCCTACTGCAGTAGTTATTATTAATTTGGAACCACTAATCAATATGATAATAGGAGTTGCCTATCATCAATTTAACCAAGTCAGCATGGCGAGCTTTGCCTTAGGAGGGGATTCCCGGTGACCCTGAGTATCCGAAACGAGGAGCTTGAGACGATCCGGGAATTTCTGATAATCAGCCGGCTGAGGTAAGCCTTTTGCTTACATTTGAGTTATCAGACTTCCTTGATCGGTAAGGCATTTTCGGGACAAAGGGTACCTATTTTACTCCCCTTAATCAAACTGTATTGATTGGTGGTTATATGTTATGTTGTCACTGTCTATTGTCCATCAGAGTGTTATAGATAAGAAAGGGAAGAATAGTGCTGTTCACAGGTATATGTAGTACATCTGCTAGATAAAGTAGTTTAGAGACAAGAGGGTATAGGCACATGTAGAGAAGACTGGCCAGTCATTATGGGCATTGAATTAAGTAAGGGAATGAAGGGTAAGAGACCCTCAAAAATGCCCAGCGCAAGAGAAGCGCTATATATGAACCGAAGGTGCGGTTCCGCCTATACTGAGCCACTAGATTAATGGTTAAAGTGGACAGGGATCCACAATGGGTAACTGGGTTACCAAAGTCCACAGGGACTAAGAATCATGCAGAGTAAACAGCTAGAGAAATGTATGTGAGCAGGATGGATCAAGGGTGACATTAACACTAGACAGGGAGGGACATTTTCATGTTAAGTTGTGGGATGAATTTGGGGTCAGGCACTACAGCTATTAGAGTCAGAAACAGAGAAATGAGAGTTAAAACAGAATACTTTTTATGTTTTCAGAGAGGGAAGATGGGATGAGCACTCTGGCTGCCTGTCTGATCATAGAAGCTAGATATAAAAGATATCTGAACAAAATAAGGAAAGCAGAATTTAGGCAGGGAAATATTAAAGAGTTAAAAGAAAGTGAGAGAATGATATGCATGTGTAGTGTACAAATGGGAAAAATGTAAGCGATTTTAGAGAGATATTGGTGTATGCGTGTGCGAATGCTGGGAGCTTTAGTTCTATCCCTTGTGTGTGTCATGTACGCAGATGTGACCCCCTCCTTTGTGCTCTCATGAACGAATGTGGCTGAGATGAGAGGTCAGTGATAAGCTGGAAGGACACCATGCCAATTCCAGCTTTTTTAGACAAAACATTTATAACAAAATGTGCCGGGTTAACGAATCTAAGAGCCCTTGCACACTGGGGCGGTTTGCAGGCGCTATTGCGCTAATAATAGCGCCTGCAAACCGCCCCGAAAGTGCCGCTACTGTCATTCCAGTGTGAAAGCCCCGAGGGCTTGCACACTGGAGCGATGCGCTGGCAGGACGGTAAAAAAAGTCCTGCCAGTAGCATCTTCGGAGCGGTGAAGGAGCGGTGTGTATACCGCTCCTTCACCGCTCCTGCCCATTGAAATCAATGGGACGGCGCGGCTATACCGCCGGCAATGCGCCTCTGCAGAGGCGCTTTGCGGTGGTATTTAACCCCTTCTCGGCCGCTAGCGGGGGTAAAACCGCCCCGCTAGCGGCCGCATACCGGCGGTAAAACGCTGCTAATAATAGCGGCGTTTTACCGCCGACGCCGCCCCCCGCCCCAGTGTGCAAGGGCTCTAATGGTAAACAATGTGATCACAATTATTTTGAATCTGTTTTCCAAACATGGTAAAATGAAGGTTACATTTAACCGTGTATTACACAAATTGAATATCCTTTGATAGTGGAAACTATGCATTTAAAAAGGGAAATTAAGTAAAATTAAGTAATAATGAGTATTAATTTCTAATATGAGTTTAACAATTTTATTACTAATATAGATATATTGAAACTGGTTTAGACAACCTTCGGTTGGAAATGAAATCCAGGTTATTGGGGAAATTTGTAAAAATGGGATTAGTTTAGATTAAGATAACAATTTTTGTAATTTTACATTTATTCAATAAGCTCTTATTGAGAGAAAAAAAAGATTAAGATGAGGTTGGTATTTGGAATAAAGCTGCCATAATTTTTAACAAAGCCAAGATGGATGGGATACATAAGAAGTTTTTCTACAAAAATGAAATTTCAAGGTTCTTGATAATAACTTGATGTCAGTCCATGATGTGAGAGTTGTTATAAATAAAATTTAAATATAACAGACCAATCACATCAAGTCCACACACCCTGTTAGGATAGATGCCACCTGCAGCCAGTTGTTTTATAGTTTTTGATGCTTTCTGGTCCATCATACAGATTGTTGATCCTTTTGTTTTTATTTATTTTTATTTTTGAAATCCAAAGCAGAATGTGTGGATTTGTGAAATGATGTGCCCCTTTTCCTTGTAAGTGTCGTGGTATAAAAGCAAGAATATTTTGGATTTATGGGCATCTCTCCATGACCGCAGGGTATTGTTATCATTTGTTATAATATTGCCAGGAAAAAGTTGTCTTTTGAAACATGAAACTGGAGTTCTTACACAAACAGCATGATAGAAAACAAGCCATTGTAATATATTTATGCAAGCTGGACCCAGTAATGAAGGGTTCACCCCGATATATCAGAGCTGCAGCTTTTATGCAAAGGTGCTATTAGACAAAGTTAGATATTGTTTTGGTCAAACATTTAATATTTAATGGTCCGACATTCTGTGCAGCAAATATAAAGCTAACTAAATGTTTGTCTAATGAAAGGTTTAAAATATGAGTTTGTTTATGTACAAATCTAACAATGAAAAATGCGTACATTTATTCAAAAGAAAGGAAAAGACACATGTGTTAAATTGATGATGTAGGAATCAGCTGCTGTGAGCCCAGTGCAGGACACTCCCTGAAGACCCAGATATTTAATTTTTTGTAGATTTGAGTATGCAGTTTATCACCCAGAAGGATACTCTGTATTCAAAGTCATTGGATCCTTTTTCCCCAGCTCAAGAAACAGAGCTCCATGTTTTAGCAAAGCATGTGAGCTAAAAAAGAGTGTATATTTATATAGATAGTCGAGATATAGAGAGCTTTTGGTTCCATTTAAAGGGCCTGAAGTTTGTTTTTACTTCGGCAGGTAAACCAATAAAGCATGAGAAGTTAATTTGATTGGCTGTTTTCAGCCTTCCAGGTTCTTGCTGAGGTAGCCATATTAACTTTAACACATGGAAGCAGACCAGGTGACTAAGGATGCTGCATTTACAGCCCCGGACACTTGATAGGTCTGTGCGACTCACAGATTCCACCCTAGTTCTGGCCCAGTATAGCTGGGATTAATAATTCAACTTTAACGACCCCAGAACGAGAAGAACAAGTGGTCCACAGGGGGCAACTTCTTATGAAACAGGACTTTGGAAAAGGTGATAATTTATGTCTGCCAGCCACTCTTTTCCCTCCAGCTTGACACATGGACCGTGTCATCAGTCACAAGCAGTTATGGCTGCCTTAGTAAATGAGCATGGAATAGAGCCAGGGTTCACCACAGTTGTTTTTATAACATACCACTTCTTGTTTTACCTGTTACCAAAGGTGTTACCAAAAGCTGAACATCCCTTCCAGCGATTACAAAAAGGATATATCCAGATGCCCAAGTCAGGATCTTAAGAGTATGCATTTTGTCTGTATGGACATGTTTTTTGGATGTCCAGTGGCAAATGCTACTGCAAAGGCCACAGTAAAAAGTGTTATCAGAAGTAGTTTGTAAATATAGAGTGCAGAAAGTACAGAGAGTAACAGAGGAAATCATTTTTTATAGGAGAGTCCTTACTAGAAGTTTTGAGGTTTTATTTTTACACCCCCTACTGTCTACAATGTAGCGGAAAAAGTAGAGTAAGAAACTAGAAAACTTTTGCCTGAATGTTTTCTTATATTTGATGAAGCCCCTAAGGGGGATGTTGGACTCTCTCTCTATGGGATTTGGTTTGGGAGTGTGTTATTCACTTGCTTATATTTTGTCTCAGCAGCTGAAGTCCTCCATTTGGATCTCACAGAGAATGTTGCTAATCTTTTAAGGTTTTTACAAACTCATTTATGTGTTTTCTCCCCAATTCCAGATCCTAAAAGTTTGGAAGGATCTAAAACTAAAGCCAGGTGACTTGTGGATTGTTAAGAGACATTTATATATAAGGAAATGTTTGGACACTCAATACAGCATCTATTTCATGTACAGTTTTTGCAAAACTTGAAGGAAAAGTCACCTGGATCCACACCAGACACTGCAAAAATGACCAAATTAAAGAAATCTCTGTGTTTGATTTGTTTCCCTCTTGTGATCACAGTCTAGGGTACTTTTTGATTCAATTACTTTAATTGTAAGGGATATATATATTTGAAAAGTAGTTTAGCCATGTTGAAGTCATATTTGTCTTTTGTACGTCTTCCATTTTAAGTAGAATTGTCTGTGTTTACATATGCTGATAAGTCAGCATGCCAACAATTCAGCTAGAAGGCCATTCTGGCCACAGGAGTGTACAGCCAGTACTCTGTAAATATGTCTTATCAATCATTTGTTTTTCACAATGAAAGGTCATTTTGTAATGAAAAAGTTGCTCAGCTATTATTTTCTCCACAATGGAGTTTTTTTTTTTCCTCTTTGGCCAGGACTACCTCCACCTAAGCGTGTGTAGGTTCCAGGTTAAAGGTTATAGCAGGTATGGTTAGTGATCAAAATATTGATCAAAAGAGGGGAGACTGTAATGGAAATTTGTAATTTCTGTATATAATTGTATTGTATTTTGTATGTATTGCACACTGCCCTCACTGTGCACACAGCACTAGTAATGTTTTCAGTAAATGTTTACATTCTTTCGAGTCCTGATTAGAATTAGCCTGCCTATGTAACACCCCTTGTTACCATAAATGTACAATTGTAATATTAATGTGATACCTACGTAATCATGTGCATAAAAACCTTCAATTGCGTCATAATAAGGCAGAACAGTTATTTGGAAAGATGCTGAGCGTATCTTTTGTGTCTGTTCCCTACTGCAGTAGTTATTAATAATTTGGAACCACTAATCAATATGAGGATAGGAGTTGCCTATCATCAATTTAACCAAGTCAGCATACATGCACCGTATATATATGCCGAAGCATGGGGGCATCCTCCCGCAAAAGTTAGGAGCAAATCGCTCCTCCGCCCACTGCTGCCCCCACGCTTCGGCATATATGCTGAAGTATGTAACTGTGGTGGTGAAATCACCTCCGACAGCGCTGGAGTCACGGCTTTATGTATCGTGGGAGCAAACGCTGTTGCTGTCAAGATAAATAACTCCGCCCTGCAACTGAATGGCGTACCTGCTAAGCAAATTATGGTTAACAAAAAAACAAAGTAACATTACAGTATAACAGTAATACTTACCATACCTGCAAAGCAAATACAAAAAAAAACATAGTAAAAAATAAAACATTTAACGCAACCTGTGCCTACCTAAAATATATATATGCCGAAGCATGGGGGCATCCTCCCGCAAAAGGCAGGAGCAAATTGCTCCTCCACCCACTGCTGCCCCCACGCTTCGGTATATATGCTGAAGTATGTAACTGTGGTGGTGAAATCACCTCCGACAGCGCTGGAGTCACGGCTTTATATATCGTGGGAGCAAACGCTGTTGCTGTCAAGATAAATAAATCCGTGCTGCAACTGAATGGCGTACCTGCTAAGCAAATGATGGTTAACAGAAAAACAAAGTAACATTACAGTATAACAGTAATACTTACCATACCTGCAAAGCAAATACAAAAAAAAACATAGTAAAAAATAAAACATTTAACACAACCTGTGCCTACCTAAAATATATATATGCCGAAGCATGGGGGCATCCTCCCGCAAAAGGCAGGAGCAAATTGCTCCTCCACCCACTGCTGCCCCCACGCTTCGGCATATATGCTGAAGTATGTAACTGTAGTGGTGAAATCACCTCCGACAGCACTGGAGTCACGACTTTATGTATCGTGGGAGCAAATGCTGTTGCTGTCAAGATAAATAAATCCGCTCTGCAGCTGAATGGCGTACCTGAAAACAAAAAAGTGGTTAACAATAAAAAAACAAAGTATAAAAAAATTGCATACCTATAAAGCAAACATGATAAAAACATAACAATAAATAGAGAGTGAACAATAAAACAACAACTATTTTTGTTTTTTGTTTTTTATATTTTTTTTTTTCTTTTTACACTTTTTTAAGTAACTTTAACTTTTTTAACTGGTACCAGGTTTGGGTCTCTCAAAATGCGATGGCATCTTGGGAGACCCTGTGAAAGTGTGTCCTAGTCTGTGCAGTGCTGTACCCTACGCTAATACTCAACTAGTGTATGGTAGCATTCAAAACATTCACCAATGCATAGACCAGGATTGTCAGGACAGGAGGGACAACAATACCGGGTGTCACGCCTAAATCTGCGCTTGCTGCAGACACGACATCTTTTTTGGGGGGCTCGTTGGGTAAGGGTACTCTGGAGGACATAAGGAAAATGCCTCCCATGCAGCCGGCTTACTGCATTTGGTTGGGGAAGGTGAGGTGGAACACCGTCTGGAAACAGAAGGGCTCTGACGATCTCTTCCTGGAATTTAAGGAAGGATCCAGTCCGTCCTGAAGCTCTGTATAGCACATGAGCATTCAGCAAAGCCAATTGAAATAAATAAACAGACACTGGTCGTTGAGGTCCACCCCTCCCATATTTTGGTTATATTCGTGGACACAGAGGGATTTCTGCACAACACCAGTCGCCGTAGTAATTTGGGTCGTCGTGTCTGCATGAAGGGAGGTAAGAACGAAAACATTGTTATTGTCCCTCCACTTCATAGCGAGCAAATTATTACACCGCAAGCAGGCTCTCTCCCCCAGCCTAAGACGGGAATCTACAAGCCGCTGGGGAAAGCCCCGGCGATTAGATCGCACGGTGCCACATGCTCCAATCTGTTGATCAAAAAGGTGACTAAAAAGTGGCACGCTCATGTAATAATTGTCCACGTACAAGTGGTACCCCTTTCCGAATAAGGGTGACACCAAGTCCCACACTATCGTGCCAGCACTTCCTATGTAGTCAGGGCAGTTTATCGGCTCTACGTGACTATCTTTGCCCTCGTAAACCATAAATCTACATGTATAGCCTGTGGCCCTGTCACAGAGCTTATACATCTTGACCCCGTATCTGGCACGCTTGCTGGGAAGGTACTGTTTGAATGACAAGTGGCCAGAAAATTTAATCAGGGACTCATCAACGCAGACAACTTGATGGGGAGTAAACAAGTCTGCAAAACACTGGTTAAAGTGGTTTACGAGGGGCCGAATTTTGTAGAGCCGAGTTCATTGTCGTTGAAGTGCATGAACCGCAAAATCTGCTCGTATCGTGCCCTGGTCATGGAGGCAGAGAACAAGGGCATATGGTGAATTGGGTCAGTGGACCAATATGACCGCAACTCACTCTTTTTAGTTATGCCCATGTTGAGGGAAAGGCCCAGAAAGGTCTTAAATTCGGAAACCGTAATTGGTTTCCAATCTCTGGCAAGGGAGGACTGGGGATTAGTGGCGATGTGTTGACCAGCGTACAAATTGCTTTGGTCCACAATAGATCTATAGAGATCTTCGGTGAAAAACAGCGAATAAAAATCCAGTGACGTAAAGTCAACTGTTTCCACCTGAATTCCAGGTTGGCCAGTGAATGGGGGAAGTACGGGTGCTGCAGAAGTGGTGGGTTCCCAATTCGGATTGGCGAATGCAGCAGGAAGGGCACTATGGGCACGACGGGCCTGTGTTCGTCTTCTTAGTGGCAGCGGGACACTACTTGTGCTTGCCACCTCGCCAGCTTGAACTGCACTTATGGGACTCGCGACGTCACCACGTGATACTGCAGTGCTGGATATACGACCAGGGTGTACTAGGCCGCTGGTGCTTGCCAGTTCACCAGAAGGAATAGCGGCACTAGTACTTCTCTGCTCCATACGAGAGCCCTGCGGTTCTTGCACTTCAAGGACAGAAGAAGTTCGGGGTCTGGTACACCTGACCCTAGCAGGGACCACAACTCCCTCGTCAGAGCTATCTGTCATGGAGCCGCTGTCCTCTACAGGTTCGTATTCTGAGCCTGAATCTGACAGATGAGTGACTTCCTCTTCACTACCTGTCATGCTCAGAAACATGTAGGCCTCTTCACTAGTGTACCTTCGATTTGCCATTTTGGGCTCTAAATTTAGGGGTACACTAGTGAGACTCACAGGCAAAAAAGCTCCTGACTGTTAGCGACGAAATCAAAACGCTACCAAAAAACTGTTAGCGATCGCAGGGATCAGGCCTGACTCTGCGAACGCTGCAGTTATGTGTGCTTAGTGTTTTGTAAGTGAGTTATCGATCGATACTGCACTTGGGTGGGCTGGGCTGGGCCGAGGGGCAAAACGCAGGCGCTAGCAGGTATCTGGGCTGATCCCGCTAACACTGTGTTTATGGGAACCCTAAACTGCTGGGGAGTATAGATCTGATCGGATCAGATATCGATCCGTTCAGATACTATAGCACTAAGGGAGGTGTATGCTGCGCGCGTGAGTTTTAGCGGTACTGGCGCTAACCTGAGGCTGCCTGGGGTGACTCAAACCTTATCTGATCCTAAAAACATAACTTATATCACCGCCGGGCAATTAGGGGGTTAAACCTTTATAAGGTAATAAACGGCGGGTGCCCTAAAACTATAATAAACTATAATAAACTACAAAAAACAAACTATCTAACCAGCGTCACCCGTAACACTTATACGGTGATCGCTGGTGAAAGGGTTAACTAGGGGGCAATCAGGGGGTTAAAACCTTTAGTAGGTAGTATATGGGGGTCCCTGTCGCTATAAAACACTGACAGCGAACCTATATACTTACCTCTAAAAATACCACAATCAATAATTGTGCCTGTGATTTTGCGCAAACCAAAATGAATGATAAATATTCAAATATATACACATAAGTACTAAACAAATAAATGAATCAAATAATCCATAAGGTGAAATTCCGTGACTGTAGTGCAAATCAATCAAGTGGATCAAAAAGGTGAATAATCTATACAGTGATAAAGCAAAAGTGTACAGTGCGTTGATAGTAGATCTCGTGACTTTCGTGGTGTTGGATACCCACTAGGGGCTCCCAGAACTCTCACCTTGCTGACATTAAAATAATGCCTTTATGTATCCATTCAGGACTGTGCTGGTTCCAATCCCAACGGTGTAGTCGTTCTGGTGCGTCTATGGGGAGACGGCGTTCCTTCCGGTGGATGGACTCCACATGTGGGGGGTAATCAAAAAGGAGGATACTCCAATAGGGTGATAACGTTTAAAGCCGAAGATTTTAATTAAAATATCTGCTTACATAAAGGTAGCGTT
This sequence comes from Lithobates septentrionalis, assembly GCA_037952835.1. NCBI lineage: Eukaryota > Metazoa > Chordata > Amphibia > Anura > Ranidae > Lithobates > Lithobates septentrionalis. Next base: position 1,073,695 of record JBBDGP010001157.1, on the reverse strand, counting down.
GAAACAGCAATTCAAACAGTGTGTTTACAATCCCCGCTACGTCACTTCCGGTCCGCGCTGTTGTGTATCCGGTTACGTCCTACGCGTTACGTCATATCACATGACTTCCTCAGGGCCCTGAGGAAGTCATGTGATATGACGTAACGCGTAGGACGTAACCGGATACACAACAGCGCGGACCGGAAGTGACGTAGCGGGGATTGTAAACACACTGTTTGAATTGCTGTTTCAACGCTACCTTTATGTAAGCAGATATTTTAATTAAAATCTTCGGCTTTAAACGTTATCACCCTATTGGAGTATCCTCCTTTTTGATTACCCCCCACATGTGGAGTCCATCCACCGGAAGGAACGCCGTCTCCCCATAGACGCACCAGAACGACTACACCGTTGGGATTGGAACCAGCACAGTCCTGAATGGATACATAAAGGCATTATTTTAATGTCAGCAAGGTGAGAGTTCTGGGAGCCCCTAGTGGGTATCCAACACCACGAAAGTCACGAGATCTACTATCAATGCACTGTACACTTTTGCTTTATCACTGTATAGATTATTCACTTATTTGATCCACTTGATTGATTTGCACTACAGTCACGGAATTTCACCTTATGGATTATTTGATTCATTTATTTGTTTAGTACTTATGTGTATATATTTGAATATTTATCATTCATTTTGGTTTGCGCAAAATCACAGGCACAATTATTGATTGTGGTATTTTTAGATTTCAGTTAGTGAGTGGTGTACACTTTTTTGATTTTGCAGCATCCCACACAACATTCACTTTAGTAGCGCAGAAGTCCATCTTAGGATATTGTTAATATATACTTACCTCCCTAACTAGCGTCACCTGTGTCACTAATACAGCGATCAGAAAAACGATCGCTTAGCGACACTGGCGATGGGGGGGTGATCAAGGGGTTAACCTTTATTAGGGGGGGTTAGGGGGATACCCTGGACCTAAAGGGGGGTACCCTAGACCTAAAGGGGGCTAACCTAACTGCCCTAACACTTATAACTGTCACAAACTGACACCAATGCAAAAAAAAACTGCTATTGGTGTCAGTGTGACAGGGGGTACAGGGGGGTGATCGGGGGGTGATGGGGGGTGAAAAGTGTGCCTAGTGTGTTCTACTGTTAGTGTAGTGTTAGTGCACTTACTTGGATGTTTTCTCTCCTCGGCGCCGGAACGAAAAGACCGGCTCGAGGAGGGATGACATCACTTCCTCTCCCTCTGTTTACATTACAGAGGGAGAGGAAGCATTTTCATTCGCCGGGAGTGATCGGGAGGGGGTGGCCAACAATGGATGGCCTCCCCCTCACCTCTCATCGCCCGCGAAGAAATGCCGGCCGCCTCTGGCACCGGGGGGGGGTCCGATCGGACCCCCCACCCGCGGGAGGCAGATCACGTAAGGGTACGTGATTCTGCCTGCCCGTGCCATTCTGCTGACGTATATCAGCGTGAGGCGGTCGGCAAGTGGTTAAACCCCTAATAAAAAATAAAAAAAAAGAGTATTTAATTTCTGGGAAAGTGTGGCAAAATGTATGTCTGACCAGCAGGGTGAAATGTGTTGATGTTGAAACACACAGCGACCCCACGGGGCCATCGCTTCATTCCATACAGGGGTGGGTCCAGGAAGTAGGTTAAATGATGCTGGCCAACAAACTGAGGGCATCTTGTGGTGGAAAGGAAGTACTGCAAGAGCGTCACACCGAAAATAAATATTGCAGCAAAAGCTGCTATTTTACCTTTTAATTGTTATTTTGTTTTTTTGGGCCTGGAGTGCTGATTTAAATCTGATGAACTGCATTTGTCTTACTAGACAGCCAATCTAAATAGGATCCTGTCTGCAATAACTTGCTAATCTACATACATAAACTGCTACAAGACACAGATTGTTCTCATATTACAATTTTATTTTTTGTGATAAAAATATATCATATTGATTAGGCTATTGCTTCAAATGAACATTTACCACTACATAACTGCACAAAATTTACTGCGTATTGTCTGCCTGCAGCAACTGATTTAAATACATACTTTACTTATATAAACTTAGATATGTGATATTATCAGGTTCTACTAATAATATATACATACATTAGTATATAAGACAGAATTGTTTGAGTGCATAGAGCTTTTAGTTGAGCAACATAAAAAAAAACTGTATAGAGAATGGTTTATTATAACCACCAAATTGTTCTCTTGCATAAATGGTATACACATTTTAAAGGAGTGGTAGTTTTTATATCCAGAAAAACCCTTCAAAAATTCCAAAGCCTTTTTTTGTGGAAAATTCCAAAAACCTAGTGCAACGCTGTGATAGGGTGTAGATTGAGTGACCTCAACAGATGCGACACCTCATCCCTGGTAATAGTAGAAATTGGAAATTGGGATTATGACGGTGCCCAACATATATATATCTATCTATCTATATATAGATATGTATAGATATAGATATATTAGGGCTGCAACTAACGATTATTTTCATAATCGATTAGTTGGCCGATTATTGTTTCGATTAACCTTAAAAAAAAATTGTGGTGTATAATCTAGTTAATATGTAAAGTAAAAAAAAAAGAGAATTTATTCTTAAGTATCTCTATGCAGTGGTAAATATAAATAACCAACTATATGATTAGGGAGCAACATATCTAATCCACTCTGAGAATAACAGACAGAAAAGATATATACTGTATATACTATAAGCGGAGATATACTGTATATACTATTAGAGGAGATATACGGTATATACTATAAAACGAGATATACTGTGTATACTATAAGACAAGATATACTGTATATACTATAAGAGGAGATATACGTATATACTATAAGTTGAGATATACGTATATACTATAAGTTGAGATATACTATAAGAGGAGATATACTGTATATACTATTAAAGAATAAATGTTGTAAATATTATCAGACTCAGAGATGAAATTTTTTTATTTAAAAAAAAAAAGAACAATTGTCTTCCTTCAAAAAAAAAAATTTCATTTTATCTTTATCTAAGCCAGTGGTTCTCAACCTGGGGGTCGAATGACAATTTTCCAGGGGTCACCGAATCCTGGGCTGTTCCTGAAGCCCGCACCGCTCTCCCAGCTATTTCGCGGCCGCCCAGCAGGGCTGTCCCTGGCGCCCGCAGCCACCCATTCAGTTCACGGCATGACTGGGGGCAGAGACTAGAGGTCAGCTGACTGGTGAGGAATGTGAAGTGGGAGGGGCTGGAGGAGACCCCATCTCCTGATTTCGGCATAGGTGTCACTGCTGCGAGACACAACAAAGTCTGAGACGCAGTGAAGCCAGAGACACAGTGAGTAACACTACCTGTGATTATAGTAGTCATTAAAAGTCCCCACTGCAGTTCTGCAGATGACCTAAGTTGCCTGATCAGAACTCCCCCTAGCACTGCCACTCATTCCAACCCCCACCAGCACTGCCACTCATCCCCCCCCCCCCCCCACTAAGGAGTAAGAGAAGGAATAAAAATAGAGAATACATGGAAGGGAGAGGAAAAGAGGGGGAGGAACAAAGAAAAAGGAGAGAAAGAATAAGTGAAAGAACAAGAAAGATGGCAAGAGAGGAATGGGGGAATAAAAACAAGAAATTAGGATAGAGAGAAATAAAAGGGAAAGAAAGGATAACAAAAGAGAAGGAGTGGTACATCCTAAAATATACCATAAGGGGTTTTAATACTGTACGAGTAGAAGGGACTCAGGTAAATGTCTGTTACTTTGGGGCGCAAATTACTTTTCTTGGAGGCTGACAACCCACGCTACGAAAATAATTTTACTGTTAGGGGTCCCCACAGCTTGGGAAATTTTATCAAGGGGTCACGGCACCAGAAGGTTGAGAATCACTGATCTTATTGTTAGTGGGGTCAAATCGACGTTCATTTTCAACCACAGTGAGGGGAAAATTTAGAGATAATAGAAAACTGCTTAGTCAAAGGAATTTTCAGACAGTGTATGTGGTTTTGGTTCAGAAATTACATTCATTTTCAAAACAGAGTGTTAAAAACAAGTGAAAATTTCAAACATTCTTTCATTACAAAGATTTTTCGTCTGAATATTCTCGTCTGAAAATTAATCCCAGTGGCCAGCATAAGGCTCGGTACACACTGATGCAGTTTGCTTTTGATCTGTTTCTGAAGTGCTTTTTGCTGTGCGTTTTGATCTTTGCGCACATGATTTAGCTGCGATTTGCGGTTTTTGCATTTTTTTGGCCAATTTGTTGTTGGGCAGATTAAAAAACACAAATTGCTGCAAAAACGCATTACATGCGTTTCTGCAGCTTCTCCATTGAAGTATATTGAACCAAAAAAGCACAGTTTTGCGTTAAAAAAGTCCATGACCCTTTCCAAATACGCAGCGGCTGAAAAAAGCATAGATGTGAACATGTCCCATAGGAAACCATGTAAATGAACTGTAGTGCGTTTCTGAAAAAAGCACCAAAAAACACATAGATGTGAACCAGGTCTAAGACATTTAGTAACATGATGGGGTTAAAAAAACTAAAATTAGCCCTTTATAGTACAAAGAAATAAAGAAAGAATAGTAATTGATTAATTTCATAATCAATTAGTTGTTTCAGCCCTAATATATATATATATATATATATATATATATATATATATATATATATATATATATATATATATATATATACACATATACACACACACACACATACATACATACACATACATACATACATACATATATATACATACATATATATATATATATATATATATATATAAATAAATGCAGATTTGTTTAAAATGTATAATATTCTATTATAAGACAAATATAACAAAACAATCATAGGTGCTTAAAATAACAGAGTAACATATAGTAACTAATACTGGCCAGAGTATCCATATGCCTGTAGTAGTGACTGGTAACGAATCCTTACATGTTTCGCCAAACATTGGCTTCTTTAGGGGAAATGTGTAATTACCAGTGTGGGACAATGGTTCTAATAACAATGGATACAAAAACAACATTTTAGTAACTGGCAACAGATTAGTACTTGATTTACAAAGCATGCAAAATAACAAACGCATATACCAAACTGATTGTGTGGCATGGCTCGTGATATCACCCACCACATAAACCCCGCCTACCTAGGAGTGCCCCCACGGGTAGGGTGCGCAGGGTGCGTGATATCACGAGCCATGCCACACAGTCAGTTTGGTATATGCGTTTGTTATTTTGCATGCTTTGTAAATCAAGTACTAATCTGTTGCCAATTACTGAAATGTTGTTTTTGTATCCATTGTTATTAAAGCCATTGTCTCACATTGGTAATTACACATTTCCCCTGAAGAAGCCAATGTTTGGCGAAACATGTAGGGATTTGCTACCAGTCACTACTACAGGCATATGGATACTCTGGCCAGTATTAGTTACTATATGTTACTCTGTTATTTTAAACACCTATGATTGTTTTGTTATATTTGTCTTGTAATAAAATATTATACATATTAAACAAATCTGCATTTCCATATATATAATGTTTGGCACCGTCATAACCCCAATTTCCAATGTAACTATTTTCTACTAGTGCAACGCTGTTCCTTACAATGTCAAGAACTGTCTGATGTTGAAAAATTTTCAGTCCACAGGTTTGATATGCCCTAATAATTTTACAGGAAATGTAAAGGAATGTATAAAAGTAATGTATGTTAATTTTGTATATATCTTCTTTATTTCAGTTGGGAGTAAATACAAATTTAGAAAAATATTATTTTCTTTTTTTAGGTCCGGTAAGTATGAAATTTTGCATTTAATACCCACTCAAAAGGCTCACTGAGTGGATAGGCTTCTGAAAAAAGCCTGCTGTTTACAGAGCTCCATAGTTCAGGCTGAAATTGATGTAAAGAGTCTCTTCCCACCCCCTCCATACTCTGTTTTGAAAGGGCTATACAGAGTTTCAGTCAAGAAGAATGTGTAACGGTTAGCACTTTCTGCTGAGCTCTTTAGAAAAATATAATGCTGTGTAAATTATGGATCAGAATCTGGATTCTGGATCCGAGTAAAATCTATATTACATCAATTTGTTGTGTACAGTATAATACAGCTGGAGAGAAAAATACAAATGTTTAAAAATGTATACATTTAAAATAAAATTAACCATAGGCTATTTAATGCTATTGTAGATGTGCATTAATTCTTCCATTACAAAAACACTGCAGAAGAAAGACGAGTTTAACAAAACATACTCTATTACAAAAAAAGACTGAAAAGCCATTTGGAAATGACAGATAGTATGAAATGGAATATGTTTGCATTTATTTTATCAAACTGATATGTAAACCATAAGCCTTTGTGGTAGAGTGGCCAAATCATTTATCTCTGTTCAAGCACCTACAAATTGGCCAGTAAAAGGCATGTGCTAGACAGAATACATTTTTATGAGATTATCTGTATAATAACTTTTGGGATTAATGCATAAGAACACCGATGCAGACAGGACATTTTAATACACTCTTGTGCCCCGTACACACGATAGGATTTTCCGATGAAAAATGTTCTATGGGAGCTTGTTGTCGGAAATTCCGACCGTGTGTAGGCTCCATCGGACATTTTCCATTGTAATTTCCGTCACACAAAATTTGAGAGCTGGTTCTCAAATTTTCCGACAACAAAATCCATTGTCGTAAACCTTCTGTGTGCAACAGCCCCCCTCAGCCACCCTAATACTTACCTGAGCTCTCACTCGATCCAGTGATGTTGCACGAGAGCCACAAAGTCCGGGGAGTCTCCCTCCTAATTGGCTGAGACACAGCAGCTGATGTCATTGGCTCCTGCTGCTGTCAATCAAAATCAGTGAGCCAATGAGGAGAGAGAGGGGGCGGGTTTGTGTCTGAATGGACACAGAGTAACAGCTCGGCTGCCCCCACAACAAGCTGCTTGCCTTCTGAGAGTGTACAATTAATGCCTGTGCTAACAACTCTTCTGCTCCTCTCCTCACCTCCTTACAAAATGTTTCATCCAGTGTTTGGGGAAGGAACAAAGGGCAGTCTTTTTCAACCAGTATGCGGTGGCACGCTGGAGTGCTTTTTAGGTTCTTCAGGGAGTCCTTGGCAAAATGCCTAAAAATTGTCAACAAGCCAGTGACTGGATCAAACCTGCCTTTTTCCTACACAAAGCAACAAATTTTTATGCAGCATTACATTCTTGGGCACTGTGTGGTGATGTCACCGTTGGGTGTCTGCAAGCCATCCTTGTTTGCCCCTCCCCTGCCCCTCTCCATCAGCATTTGGTCACCATATTATATAGATGGATGGTGCCGCGCTAATCCTATTGTGTGAACTTCTAATTGTTAAAATAAATATATAAAAAACCGGCCTGAAGGACCAGTGATGTATTTAAACAGGTGATATAACCCACTATGCAGACTGAAATAAATAGAAATAAATAGGAATAAATTATGTGGGTGTGAGCAATAAATAAACAGCCTAAAAGCTTAAATAAATTATCAATCGTGACTGACCATAGGTTTAACTGTTCCGATAATGTGACAAGAGACGATAAAAATAGGTGACATAAATTAGATTGTATAATTGTCAATCACAAATCAGCAAAGTGCATGGTGCAAACACTGTGCAACCTAGATAACTAAATCATAGAATGACTATATAGTGTGAAACAGCAAGTTTTCCATAAAGTGCAAGTGTGCAAACAAACGTAAAATTTATGTGTAAATAATGACTCCAAACTAAATGGTAATAAAATGAAAGTGAATGTCCCAACAAATTAAATGAAAACGAGGAAAAATCACACAGGAAAAAACGTCCTTAATCTTAGGAAAAATCTTGTGACATATGGTGCTGGCATGCGCATGTAGCAGTTAAAGTGCCTGGTGACTCAAAGTTTCATGCAGCTTCGTGTGTGAACACTCCAGTGAGCAGTGGCCCCTTACCTCACAGTAATGGGGCAACAGCATATGACCAAACTGGTTCTTTATCTTTTTCCACCTAGCGGCTCCTACGTATTCCTCACCGTCCTGGGGTAGGGTTCCCTCAGATATGATGCAGGGGGGTGTTTAAAGACAGGAATAAAAGGAACCCAATAGTGTAACTCCGTTTAAAAGATTACTAAATTTATTAAGCAATAAAGCCCCTGAAGAAGTCACATGTGGTGTGACGTCACGCGTAGGGACAGGATAGGCTGGACACACTGAAAGAAAGCTACGAGCTCGCCGCTCGTCGGATACAAACACCTTACTATTCATTGTTCAAATGTGAGTACCTGCTGCCTTTGCTTAATAAATTTAGTAATCTTTTAAACGGAGTTACACTATTGGGTTCCTTTTATTCCTGTCTTTAAACACCCCCCTGCATCATATCTGAGGGAACCCTACCCCAGGACGGTGAGGAATACGTAGGAGCCGCTAGGTGGAAAAAGATAAAGAACCAGTTTGGTCATATGCTGTTGCCCCATTACTGTGAGGTAAGGGGCCACTGCTCACTGGAGTGTTCACACACGAAGCTGCATGAAACTTTGAGTCACCAGGCACTTTAACTGCTACATGCGCATGCCAGCACCATATGTCACAAGATTTTTCCTAAGATTAAGGACGTTTTTTCCTGTGTGATTTTTCCTCGTTTTCATTTAATTTGTTGGGACATTCACTTTCATTTTATTACCATTTAGTTTGGAGTCATTATTTACACATAAATTTTACGTTTGTTTGCACACTTGCACTTTATGGAAAACTTGCTGTTTCACACTATATAGTCATTCTATGATTTAGTTATCTAGGTTGCACAGTGTTTGCACCATGCACTTTGCTGATTTGTGATTGACAATTATACAATCTAATTTATGTCACCTATTTTTATCGTCTCTTGTCACATTATCGGAACAGTTAAACTTATGGTCAGTCACGATTGATAATTTATTTAAGCTTTTAGGCTGTTTATTTATTGCTCACACCCACATAATTTATTCCTATTTATTTCTATTTATTTCAGTCTGCATAGTGGGTTATATCACCTGTTTAAATACATCACTGGTCCTTCAGGCCGGTTTTTTATATATTTATTTTAACAATTAGAAGTTCACACAATAGGATTAGCGCGGCACCATCCATCTATATAACATTCATTTAGGCCAAGTGATACCTTAATAGGTGCATGCAGCTGTTCCACTTTTAGCCATTTCCATATCCGATAGCGCAGGAATATCTTTTTGAACATTTGGTCACCATAGCTGAGTGAGGGAGAAAAACTGAGAATGAAGAAAAAGTTCACCTAAGTTCACCTTTACATCTGTATTTTGGGTGTAACATGTTGTTAAAGCGGAGTTCCACCCAAAAATGGAATTTCCTCTTTAAGTACTCCTTGCCCCCTGACATGCCACAATTGGCATGTCATTTTTTTGGGGGGAGGCTGGGTACCTGGTTTGGAGTGGGACTTCCTGTCCCACTTCCTCCTTCCAGGCTTCTAACTGCCTAGGCGATTCCTAGGCGGCCCCTCCCTCCCGGCAATGTTCTGGGACACGTGACAGGTCCCAGAACATTGCCTGGCCATTGACACAGTGCGGCTCGCGCATGCGTAGTGCGCGGCTCGTGCCCGGCTGTGAAGCCGCAAACTGTCACAGCCGGACGCCCACACTCACAATGTCGGCGCCGGCGGAGAGGAGGAGGGGGAGAGAACGGCGGCCACATCGCTGGACCGTGGGACAGGTGAGTGTCTGTTTATTAAAAGTCTGCAGCTATCCTTTTTGTAGCTGCTGACTTTTAATAAACTAAAAAAAAACAGTGGGACTCCGCTTTAAGCACTCACTTCCCACCCCTAGAGCCCCCTTCCCTTGACAGCATGCAGGGTTTTTCTCCACCAACAATCGCTGTCGCATGTAAAATCGGCACAACTATGTGGGGCTCCACACAGTCGCAGCAATTTTAAATGTGACTGTGCTTGCAGGGGAGAGATCTGTGAATTTGTGAAGGAATAAGAAGCTGCAAGTCCTGTCTGTCACCACAGCAGATGGACTTGTAATTCTCAATAACAATCCTCAATGTACTCCAGTGTTGCCAACCTAACAGATTGAAATTTACTGACACAACATCCAAAATTTACTGGCACAGCCACGTTTTTACTGGCATTTCCAAAAGTTACAAAATTACAGTTTTAAGTACAAATTTCACTATTTAGGCTACAAACAAGTACAATATGTAATTAGCAATGTGATTTAAGGTAGATAATATGGCAAAAAAACATATTTCTTATTTTATTTTCGATATAGTAAGTAAGTAGCTCAGGAGGGCAAGAAATTAGAATGGGAGGCACACACAAAAAATTGACTCTCACAGTGATACTGACAGCAGTGTGCAGCAGTACAGATTACTGACACGACACGTCCCCTTCTGAGTCACAGTGACAGTTTCTCTCCAAGCCCGGTGGTCCCTTCAGTCCATACAGCACTGAGGCTCCTGGCCTGCCTAGCTCCCATCCCGCAGACCCACACACAAGGCTCTGGCCATTCTGCTTGGGTCCCTTGCACCATGACATCACAGGACATGTTCAGGTGCCGCCTCCAGAGCCGCCCAAACACACTGTAGCAGGCACTCGTATGGTCTCGGCTGGCTCTGGGCCGAGCGTCACAGCCATATTTTTTACTGGCAACCTTTTCTTTTTACTGGCATTTACTGGCAGGAGAAAATTGCCTGTTTTTTACTGGCTGCCAGTAAAAATACTGACGGTTGGCAACACTGATGTACTCAGCACTCATGTCCTTTGACACTTCCTTGTGCTTAGTAACTGTACAGAGGTATAGCAGAGAGCTGGAAGAAGTGTCTGTAAGAGCCTGACATTGCACCCATGATCCACTGATTGCAGGCACAATGCTTTGCAGGCTACTGTGAAAAAAAATACATTCACATTTTCCCTGCAAAAATATGTGCATTCATTATTTTTATTTTTTTCCTAAATGTGAATTTAGCCTTTATGAATTTGTAAAAATGTGAGTATACATAGCCTACCCACTGTTGTACTTCAAAGTTCAACATTATCCAAAATTGATATTTTAGATTTGAGTGGTTGCTGGCAAGCTGAGTCTCATGTTGGCTTCTTACATTCCTCAGGGTTGCAAGGAGTGAGAGAGACATTTCCACCTGAATTCTCAGTTCCATCTTTCCTACTGTCATGACAATTAGAAAGTCAAATAATGGGGTTACTCTGACCTGGTAGATTCTCCAAATATTGAATATGTAAATAGCTGGGAAGCATGACACCTTTGTTCTGGCAGTGTGGGAAAAAACGTACATCCAAAACAATCTCTGGAGAAATCTCATTACTGGGGTCCCCAACCAATGTACCCATGAATTACATTGGGGTACCCTCAATGTAAGAAGCAGACAGGTGACTAAACTGCCAAAACTGAAATATTACTGGATTGGTTGAATGTGGCCTATAACATTTCTACAATATGGTGGAGATTTACTAAAACTGGTGCCAACAGAATCTGGCTGTGCATAGTAACCAATCAGCTTCTAAGTTTATGGCTAAAGCTTGATTGAACTAAGCTAAGTTAGAAGCTGATTGGTTAGCATGTACAGCTGCACCAGATTTAGTAAATCTCCCTATTACTATGTGTTCTAAATATGACAATGTCAGTATCCTGAGGAACCATTGCATCTACAGTGTGAAGCTACTGGTTTCCATTGCAGCAGGAGTGCTGAAACTTCTGCTTGATCCACAGTGTCTAATGTAACTTGCTCTAGAGATGCATCTAAAATTCTTCAGCATGAGCAATATGTCCTTTCTGAATTTAACACCCACAAATGCATAGAGGATTGGATTGATGCAGCATCGAGTGAATGCCAAGTTGCTGGTGATGATGATGGCAATATCTTTATGCTTTCTTACTTCACAGCTCATCTGCTTGCTTCCTATGAAGTCAGTGGTCTCCATGAAAGTGACTAATGTGTAAGGGAGTTGGAAGACTACAAAGGCTAGCACAATGGAGATAATGACCTTCATGGCTTTGTGTTTCTCAAAACTTCTACAAGTAAATAGGGTCCTGATAATGGAAGAATAGCATACAATCATCACACAGAAAGGAAAAATGAACCCAAGGACAATTTGAAAGAAGTTACACATATTCTTCAGTATACTGGTGATGTCTTCTGGAAAGATCATTTTGCAGATTTTGGAACCATCTAAATTTTTTGACTCACTGAAGATGAATTCTGGAAGACTAAGAAAACTTGATGCTATCCAGACAAATACAGAGGTAACTTTGCTGCAAAAGAAAGATTTTTGGCGCTTTGTGTGAGCCTCAACAGCTCGGACAATTTCAAAATAACGGTCCAAACTGATGCAAGTTAGGAATAGGAATCCGCTAAAGAAGTTGATGGCGAACACACCTTGTGCAACCTTACACATCCCATTGTTAAGCTCCCAGCCATTAATAGCGCTGGTGATCCAAAATGGAAGTGTCATGAGCTTAAGGAGGTCGGATATCGCTAGGTTAATAAGATAGGTGTCAGTCTTAGATTTAATCTTGCGGGAGCATCTATATGTAAGGAGGACCAAGGTATTGCCAGACATGCCAATCAAAAATACAAGCATTTGAATAAATGGTTGAAAGATTCTGGCAAAATCCATAATGCCACTGACTTCACAGATCTCTGGAATTTCATAGTCGGATGAAACATAGTAATCTGTTGTAAACTGCGGGCTGTCAGAAAACTGTAAGAGAAAAGAGAAATTATGCTTTTATACAATCACAGCCTTTTTGTATTCTGACCTATACAGATTTATTTCAGCTAGAAAAAAGACATTTTAATCTCTCCAGTGTAACCCAGTTATATCCATCCTTGTCTTAGATTAATTTAAATCGGACACAAATCTTCAAGAGCACTTTTCATTAAAGAAGAAATAAGGACTTGCAAAAAAACCCACACAGTCTGTCTAATGCTGCAGCTGTGCCCTGCTGGCTCTAAGCCCTGGTTCACACTGATGCGATTTCTAATGCAAGTTGGAAAGCAGTGAATTGCATAACAAGTGAGATAACATCAGTTTCTATGGAGCCCATTCACACACACGCAATGCGGCTGAGATCCGACTTTGAGTAGGGTCCTGCGAGAGTTTGGTGCGATGCAGTGCGATTTTGTTGTCAATATACTTCAATGGATATGAATTAAAAGCGCATCTGCATTAGCTTTTGATCCATTTTACAGTGCGTTTTGCACTAGATGTTAGGAGCCAGCACTGCTGACAGCAAAATGTAGACAAAAGAGCCCGCATAAAGAAATATTATTTAATCCAGGTGCTCACAATGACACCTGATGGTTTAAAAATCAAACTTGACATTAATTGTTTTATTAGTAATTCTTAAAAGGGTTAACAGTGAGTCGTTTTTGATGGGTATGTGATTCTTTATTTTTTATTGTATTTTTATTGTGAAAGATTTTTTAACCTGAATTTCTATTATAATTTTGATTGATATGCCTTCCTCTTTAATAGTGTTTTTAATACTATGGGCATCTTAATATTATGTGACTATTTGTCATTTTTTTAGATTGCCATCTATTTGATTGCGATCTGAGGGATTCAATTTGTAGTTTTTATTTGGCTTAATAGGGGTTAACTGCACTGCACAAGTATGCTGTGACCTGCCTGTGTTTACGGTGCTGTCCGGCCAATTGGTTACCATTTTGTGGGAAGCTATGAGTTAATGCTTAAAAGGGTGAGAGTATATGGCTGTGCCATGTAGCCACCTCCTATGGTGAAGTGACAAAATGCGTTGGGCATGGCTACATGACAACCGGAAGTGCTGTCAGGGCCAGAACCGGAAGTGACACAGTAATGCTACCTAAGTATTCTGGAGGTGGTGAGGCAGTTGAGAGATCGCTGCTTATGTTTGCCTGATGCCATTTTATAACCTGGATGAGCATGATTTATATTTTATTTTGTGAGTGGCTTTTTCACTTTTTAATAAACAAAGGTTGATTGGTCACTGTACCATTTGGAGGCCGTCTTTCATATATTCATGATGTTTTATGAGCCGCATGGAGGAGTGATGTGGAGATCTAAAATTCGGGAGCTGTGGTGTAATTACAATAAAGTGAGCTATGCCAGCCACGCGAGTGGTCGGCGTAGAGTTCCGGTGAGTGTCTGTCTTTTGGGAGAGGGACTTGACAAGCACAAGTGGTGTACGATAGAGAAAATTTGTGGGAAGGATTGAAGCACTTTTTTCATGCACATTTATGTGGACTTTTTCTATGAGGACTTTTTAATGGAATGAATATGCACTCTATTATGAAGGATCCAATGTTTATAATCACAGCGCTACTACGAAGTGTAGATTTTACACATTGGTATTTTTGTAGTTATTAAGGCTTCATGTACACTGTTTTTACAACCTCTCCTGAACGACGGTTAAAACGTCAGTTTTGCCACGTTTAAATGCCGCGTTTAGCCACATTTGCGCTTAGAGACGTTTTTTAAAAAAGTAGCCAAAAATGAAAAACGCCTGTAAGCGAAACACGGCTAAATGCGAGTTACCGAGTTTAACCATGTTTAGAAGCGTTTGGCGCTTGAAATGCCTGTAAACTCAGCTTCTGATCCCATTTTTTTGCGCTCCTAATAATGCCTCTAAACTCAACTGCCTAGATACTACTGTAAACAACCCTGTGTAAATGAACAGATAAGATAGCATGAAGGAGAGTTCAGGGGCAGTTGAAAAAAAACTCTCAACTGCTCCTAAATGTCCGTCAGATGTATTATTTTATGTTAACATATTTTTGTTTACATATTTGTCAAGGAGGGAATTTTCTGCAAGGTCAGTTTAAACAATAGCACAGAGTTTTCTCAAATATTGTTTTATATACAGTATATACCATAGTTTGTAGACACTATAACTTTCACATAAACCAATAATTAATATACACTTTATTATGATTTTTTTTACCAAAGACATGTAGCGGAATACATTTTTGCCTACATTTTAACCACTTCAGCCCCGAAAAATATGGCAGCTCAATGACCGGAGGACTATTTACAATTTGGCACTGCGCTGTTTTAACTGGTAATTGCGTGGTCATGTAATGTTGTACCCAAACAAAATTTGCGTCCTTTTTTTCCACAAATATAGCTTTCTTTTGATGGTATTTGATTGCCTCTGTGATTTTTATTTTTTGCGATAGAAAAAAGAAAATTTTGAAAAAAAAATGATATTTTCTACTTTTTGTTATAAAAAAAATCCAATAAACTCAATTTTAGTCATACATTTAGGCCAAAATGTATTCAGCCACATGTCTTTGGTAAAAAAATGTCAATAAGCTTATATTTATTGGTTTGCGCAAAAGTTATAGCGTCTACAAACTAGGGTACATTTTCTGGAAGAAAAGAAAGGACGCACCAGACATGTGCATTATCTTTTAAATGTATATTTATTAAAACCAATAGTAAAAAGAAACTACTCACAAACAGTTGTGGAGGATCTCACAGTGTAAAAAGTCTTTGACTAGCAGCATGCAGTCTAGAATGAGCGGAGCCCTCCGGAGGTCACAGATAAACTCACAGGGATCACTGCTAGTTGACGCGTTTTCAGGGGAACATCCCCTCTTCCTCAGAGCTCAGCTGAAGATAATGCACAAGGCTGGTGCACCCTTTCTTTCTTTTCTCTCGTTGACTGTTAGATTTCCCCATACTTGAGGGCAGCAAGGCCTGTGGCTATACACTACTTGTCTGGGTATCCACTTGTGCGCAGGAGCGGTTTTCTTCGTTATCAGTTACATTTTCTGGAATTTACACAGCTTTTAGTTTATGACTTAGAGTATAGGTGTAGCGCTAAAAAAATATCATAATCAAAAAGTCCATATGTTGAACCATGAGAGATTTTCAAATTTGTAGGCAATCTAAATCAGTTCATAATCAATCTCTGTAGACATAAAAGGGGAAAGAGCCCATCACCATCACCCAAACACGCTGACCCTTACCGTCAGCAAGGGGGTTAAACAGCATAAAATTAATAAATGGTGTCCACGAAGGAATGCCTCTCATTGCCCAGAGCTCCTTAATCCATTAATGAACTCAGGATTGCGGTGAAAGCTGTTAGCCAGACTTGTTATGCTAAGGAGATACACTCTGGATTGCAGCAGGATGTTTAAGTATACATGTGAATGAGAAAAGATGGACTCATTGCGCAAACATCCCAAAAAGGAACAATTTATTTAGCACAGGTTCACAAGTAAAAACTCACACATGAATAGTGGATAAAAGCAGATAAGGAAAGCGACCAGCGCTTTCTACCACTGAGACAGCTGCAGTTCCTCCGTCCTCTCCGATGCGTCGCTCGTCAATAAGCTCCGCCCGATGTTTCGTCACCAGCATGCGTCATCAGGGCTGTGGTCATGACGTGCAACATTCTGAAGTTTAAAGACAGATGGATTCAGAAAAAACTGACATTTATTGAGTTCCAGAGGGGCGGAAATGCCGATCCTCTTGTGTTTGGAACGCAATGACTGGATGCAAACCCAGGAATACAATAATATATACGCTCCACAGACAGGAAATAACAAAGAGTATTTTATCCATGGTTATAAAAATTAATAACCTCGCCAAAAAAAGGCCTTTGAGTAATTGATACAAAACTATATGATCATTATTGTAGAGAATAAATAGACATAAAATGAACTTAACAATATGTTCCCAACGGAATAAAAAAATTACCAAAACAAACTGCAAAATAAGGCAGAAATGGTAATTAGGCTAAGGAGAGAGGGAATCTCGCACCGTAGAGAACCGAGGAACAGCAACATCTCATGGTGATATCAAAACATCAATAACACTAAACAAATGTATTATATGCAGTCTGAATAAATAATTAGAC
Source organism: Lithobates septentrionalis (assembly GCA_037952835.1). Lineage (NCBI taxonomy): Eukaryota > Metazoa > Chordata > Amphibia > Anura > Ranidae > Lithobates > Lithobates septentrionalis. Next base: position 1,056,837 of record JBBDGP010001157.1, on the reverse strand, counting down.
AAAAAAAATTCTTTAAAAAATAAGAAAAAATTTCAAATTAAAAACTGAAAAAAAGAATATAAATAACAAAAGACAGACCAAGCTATTACTGATAAATGCATTTATATCCCACTCAATGTTCATGCCAAAGGGAGTGTAAGTTTGGGCTAAAAAAATCCATTTGGTCTCCAATCTTTGGTCGCAATCCTGAGTTCATTAATGGATTAAGGAGATCTGGGCAATGAGAGGCATTCCTTCGTGGACACCATTTATTAATATTATGCTGTTTAACCCACTTGCTGACGGTAAGGGTCAGTGTGTTTGGGTGATGGTGATGGGCTCTTTCCCCTTATGTCTACATAAAAGGGGAAGTCCGTATGTCTCTCATGGTTCAACATATGGACTTTTTGATTATGATATCTTTTTAGCGCTTATTCACTATTTTGTAATAGCACAACAAATTAGATTTATTTAGTTTATGACTGCCTATCTCATTTCTTGAGGTGCTAAAATGGCAGGGCAGCACAAACTCCCCCCAAATGACCCCATTTTGGAAAGTAGACACCCCAAGGAAATTGCTGAGAGGCATGCTGAGCCCATTGAATATTCATTTTTTTCCCCAAGTGATTGAATAATGACAAAAAAAAAAAAGTTTCACAAAAAGTTGTCACTAAATGATATATTGCTCACACATGCCATGGTTATATGTGGAATTGCACCCCAAAATACATTTTGCTGCTTCTCCTGAGTATGGGGATACCACATGTGTGAGACTTTATGGGAGCCTAGCCGCGTACAGGGCCTCCGAAAACCAAGAACCGCTTTTAGGATTTCTAAGGGCGTAAATTTTTGAATGCACTCCTCACTGCCTATCACAGTTTTGAAGGCCATGAAATGCTAAGATGGAACAAACCCCACCAAATGACCCTATTTTGCAAAGTAGACATCCCAAGCTATTTGCTGAGAGGCATGTTGAGTCCATGGAATATTTTATATTTTGCCACGAGTTGCAGGGAAATGACAAACTTTTTTTTTTTTTGCACAAAGTTGTCACTAAATTATATATTGCTCAAACATGCCATGGGCATATGTGGAATTACACCACAAAATACATTCTGCCACTTCTCTTGAGTACGGGGATACCACATGTGTGGGACTTTTTGGGAGCCTAGCCGCGCATGGGGCCCCAAAAACCAAGCACCGCCTTCAGGATTTCTAAGGGCGTAAATTTTTGATTTCACTCCTCACTACCTATCACAGTTTTGAAGGCCATAAAATGCCAAGATGCAGCAACCCCCCTCCAAATGACCCCATTTTGGAAAGTAGACACCCCAAGCTATTTGCTGAGAGGCATGGTGAGTATTTTGCAGCTCTCATTTGTTTTTGAAAATGAAGAAAGTAAAGAAAAATGTTTTTTTTTTTCTTTTTTCAATTTTCAAAACTTTGTGACAAAAAGCGAGATCTGCAAAATAATCACCATACCTCTCAGCAATCACAGCCATCACATCTTTCGAGACTCCGAGACCCTGTGTACGTGTGCCTAGGACTGTGTGGTGCTGTACCCTACACTAAAAACTCCACTAGTGTGTGGTAGCGTTTGAAACATTCACCAATGCAGAGACCAGGTTGGCCAGGACAGGAGGGACAATAAAAGCGGGTGTCAAGCCTACATCCGTGTTTGCTGCAGACACAACATCTTTTTTGGGGGTTTCTTTGGGTAGGGGTACCAGGGAGGACAAAAGAAAAATGCCTCTCATGCAGCCGGCTCACTGCATTTGGATTGGGAAGGTTGGGCAAGAGCACCGTCTGGAAACAGAAGGGCTCTGACGATCTCTTCCTGGAATTTAAGGAAGGATCCAGTCCGTCCTGAATCTCTGTATAACACATGAGCGTTCAGCAAAGCCAATTGAAATAAGTATACAGACACTTTTTTGTACCAGCATCTGGCCTTACGGGCAGTTACATATGGAGCCAACAACTGGTCGTTGAGGTCCACCCCTCCCATGTTAAGATTATATTCGTGGACACAGAGGGGTTTCTTCACAACACCAGTCGCCGTAGGAATTTGGACTGCCATGTCTGCGTGAAGCGAGGACATAACAAGAACATTCTGCGCATCCCTCCACTTCACTGCTAACAAATTATTACACCTCAAGCAGGCTCTCTCCCCCTGACAAAGACGGAATTCTACAAGCCGTAGGGGGAAGCCCTGGCGATTAGATCGCATGATGCCACATTCCACAATCAAAAAGGTGACTAAAAAGTGGCACACTCGTGTAATAATTGTCTACGTACAAGTGGTACCCCTTTCCGAATAAGGGTGACACCAAGTCTCACACTATCTTACCAGCGCTTCCTATGTAGTCAGGGCAGTTCTCCGGCTCTACGTGACTATCTCTTCCCTTGTAAACCATAAAATGATATGTATAGCCTGTTGTCCCGTCACAGAGCTTATACATCTTGACCTCGTATCTGGCACGCTTGCTGGGAAGATACTTTTTGATAGACAAGCGGCTAGAAAACTTAATCAGGGACTCATCAACGCAGACAACTTGATCGGGAGTAAACAAGGCTACAAAACTTTGGTTGAAGTGGTTTATGAGGGGCCGAATTTTGTAGAGCTGATCGTATCCAGGGTCACCCCGAGGACGACAGAGTTCATTGTCACTAAAGTGCATGAACCGCAAGATCTGCTCGTTTAGTGTCCTGGTCATGGAGGCAGAGAACACAGGCATATGGTGAATTGTGTCAGTGGACCAATATGACCGTAACTCACTCTTTTTAGTTATGCCCATGAGGAGGGATAGGCCCAGAAAGGTCTTAAATTCGAAAAACGTAATTGGTTTCCAATCTCTGGCAAGGGGTAAAAGGGGATGAGCGGCGATGTATTGACCAGCATAGATCTATAGAGATCTTCGGTGAAAAACAGCAAATAAAAATCAAGTGACGTAAAATCAACGGTTTACACCTGAATTCCAAGTTGGCCAATGAATAGGGGAAGTACAGGTGCTGCAGAAGTGGTGGGTTCCCATTTAGGATTGGCGAATGCAGCAGGAAGGGCACTATGGGCACGACTGGCCTGTGTTTGTCTTCTTCTTGGTGGCAGCGGGACACTACTCGTGCTTGCCACCTCGCCAGCTTGAACTGCACTTATGGGACTGGCCAGGTCACCACGTGTTACTGCAGTGCTGGATGTACGACCAGGATGTACTAGGCCGCTGGTGCTTGCCAGTTCACCAGAAGGAATAGTGGCGCTAGTACTGCATTGCTCCATACGAGGGACCTGTGGTTCTTGCACCTCAACGACAGCAGAAGAAGATCGGGGTCTGGTACGCCTGACCCTAGCAGGGACCACAACTCCATCGTCAGAGCTATCTGTCAGGATGCCGTTGTCTACAGGATCGTATTCTGAGCCTGAATCTGACAGATGAGTGACTTCATCTTCACTATCGGTCATGCTCAGAAACATGTAAGTGTCTTCACTAGTGTACATTCGATTTGACATTTTGGTCTCTAAATTTAGTGTTACACTAGTGAGACTCACAGGTAAAAAAGCTCCTGACTGTTAGCGACTGATTCAACACTTCCAAAAAACTGTTAGCGTTCACAGAGATCAGGCTTGACTCTGCGAACGCTGTAGTTATGTGTGTTGTGTTTTGTAAGTGACAGTGCTCGATTGATACTGCACTTGGGTGGGGTGGGCTGGGCTGGGCTGGGCAGGGGGGATAAAAGTGCTAACAGGTATCTGGGCTAATCCCGCTAACACTGAGTTTTTGAGAACCCTAAACTGCTGGGGACATTAGTATAGATCTGATCAGATCAGATATTGATCCGTTCAGACACTATACTACTAAGGGAGGCGTATGGCGCGTGCGTGGGTGTTAGCGGTACTGGCACTGGTCTGATGCTGCCTGGGGCGACGCAGACCCTATCTGATGCTAAAACCTAACTTTGAACACTCGCCGGGTGATCAGGGGGTTAAACCTTTATTGGGTAAAATACGGCGGGTGCCCTGACATATAAATAATAACCTAGCTAAACTGCATCACCCGTGACACTGACACATAATCACACACATAGGTTGGACTTGATGGACTTGTGTCTTTTTTCAACCTCACCAACTATGTAACTATGTATGTGACACTTATACTGTGATCACAGGTGACACGGGGTAATCAAGGGGTTAAACCTTTATTGGGGGGGTTAGGGGGGGTCCCTAGACCTATCTGGGCCTAATGCCGCGTACACACGGACGGACTTTTCGACCGGACTTGTCTGAAGGACTCCGACGGACCAAATCCGGCGAACAATCCGATCATGTGTGGGCTTCACCGGACCTTCAGCGGACTTTTCCAGTCGCAAATCTGACGGACTTTAGATTTGGAACATGCTTCAAATCTTTACATCGTAACTGTGCTGGACACAGAAATCTGCTCGTCTGTATGCTAGTCCGACGGACAAAAAACGACGCTAGGGCAGCTATTGGCTACTGGCTATCAACTTCCTTATTTTAGTCCGGTGTACGTCATAACGTATGAATCCGTCGGACTTTGGTGTGATCATGTGTAGGCAAGTCCGGTCATTAGAAAGTCCATTGAAAGTCCGCCAAAAGTCAGTCGAAAGTCTGTCGGATGGGCTGTAGAACTTTTGTAACTGAAAGGTCCGACCGTGTGTACACGGCATAAGACTAATTACCCTAACACTGATTTTTGTCACTAAGGACACTAATACAGCGATCAAAAAAAAATCTGATTGCTGTACTGGGTGACACAGTGATGGGTGGTGAAGGGGTTAATTGGGGGGGTTATCAGGGGGTGAATTGCATGCCTACGTCAGTGTAGTGTTGTGCAACTCACTATTAGATGCTCTCTCCTCTCGATCTGGAACGAAAAGACCGACATGAGGAGAGATGACATCACTTCCCCATCAGTGTTTACAGTTACACAGACAGGGGAAGGATCTCATTTGTCAGGACCGATCACCAGGTCCAGGCCAGATATCATTGGCCTGGGCCTGGGGATTGATTAGTTCCTGATCAAATCCGTTCACGGGAATGGCGGGGGGGGGGCGCATCACGTAGTATAACGTGATTTTGCGCAGCCGGGCCAACCTGCTGCAGTAAAACTGCAGCGGCTGGTCGGAACCGGTTAAAGAATAAAATTTTTTTTAGTCTTTTTTCATTTATGTAGCAAAAACTAAAAAAACCCAGTGGTGATCAAATGCCACCACAAGAAAGCTCTATTTGTGTGAAAAAGAACATATACATTACATTTGCATACAGTATTGCATGACAGAGCAATTGCCAGTTAAAGTGGCACATAAAGGGGGGTAAAACCTTTGCAGAAGTTAAGGGGTTAATAAAAGACTTGTCAAAAACCGTTTGTTTTGTTATTTACTTTTAGCATTTTTTGGTGATTCCAATAAATTTCCCCGCACCCCCACGACCATCAGCACAGGGATGTGGGGCAGAGGCCTTCTCCTCATCAATATGGGGACAAGGTGTTTTGCCAGGGGGGTCCCCCCTCAAAGTGCCCGCTATGTTGAGGGCATGAGGCCTGGTATGATTCAGGAGGGTTAGTGCTTGCTCATCCCCCCTTTCCTAGCTTGCCAGGCTGCATGCTTGGATAAGTCTCTGGTACGGGTGCCAGATTCTTAACAACTGTTGACAGCAGGGATTAGTCATTGGCTGTTAGGACACCAGTGGCGCAGGCTCCTTAACAACCAATGACTCATCCCTACTGGTTGACAGCAGGGATGAGTTGCAGCAGTAAAAACTTGCACGTAATCTTATCCAACCCCCCCCCTCCATGTGTACTGCAGCTGCACTACAAAATTGCATTGAAAACCAAATCAAAATTGCACTTTACTAGTGTGAACCTAGGCTAAGACTGAAAACTGAGTGATCACATGACTGTTGATTGCTCAGTTCAGGGTCTTCTAGAAGTGGAGATCTGCAAAATTTCACTCTGCCCCTCCAGCGCTCACTGGAGCACCGGGCTGGAAATGGGGTGGGCGCAGCTGGCTCAGGTCTCAACTCCACACTGAGAACTGGAGCCAGCTGTCAATCAGCTGGGAGGAACCCAAGAATATGGTCAGAATCATTCTAGAGCATCTCTTGACATCAGCTTAAGCTCACTGTTCGGAAAATGTCACTATGTTCACTCTCCTGTGCGATAAGTCCCAACGTGGTGTCAATCTCCTATCTTGACATATTTCTGCTTGTGGATAATGGGCTCCTCGCTGCCCTCAAAAGACTGGGGACGTCCAATTTAACTCTAGGTATAGGAAACAAAGAATGCACCTAGGCCTAGCGCATTATCCTCAAATTATGTTTTATTGAATATTGTAAAACAGAGGCGTATGTACTCACAAACCAATGCTTGCATGATAGCTTAGACATAACCTCATCATCTGCTTAACCACTTAAGGACTAGCCTCGTTTTGGATTTTAGATGTTTACATGTTTAAAACAGGTTCTTCTGCTAGAAAATTACTTAGAACCCCCAAACATTATATATGGTTTTTCTTCTAACACCCTGGAGAATAAAATGGCGGTCATACTTTTTTTTTGCACCGTATTTGCACAGCGGTCTTAAAAGACACTTTTTTTGTAAAAAATTCACTTTTATTGAATAAAAAAATAAGACAACAGTAAAGTTAGCCCAATTTTTTTTATATTGGGAAATATATTGTTATGCCAAGTAAATTGATACCCAACATGTCACGCTTGAAAATTGCGCCCGCTCGTGGAATGGCGTCAAACTTTTACCCTCAAAAATCTCCATAGGCGACGTTTAAAAAATTCTACAGGTTGCATATTTTGCGGTACAGAGGAGGTCTAGGGCTAGAATTATTGCTCTCGCTCTACCATTCGCTGCGATACCTCACATGTGTGGTTTGACCACCGTTTTCATATGCGGGCGCTACTCGCGTATGCGTTCGCTTCTGCGTGCGAGCTCGTCGGGACAGGGGGTTTTAAAATTTTTTTTTTTATTTTTATTATTTATTTTACAATATTTTATTTATTTTTACACTGTTTAAAAAAAAATGGTGTCACTTTTATTCCTATTACAAGGAATATAAACATCCCTTGTAATAGAAAAAAGCATGGCAGGACCTCTTAAATATGAGATCTGGGGTCAAAAAGACCTCAGATCTCATATTTACACTAAAATGCAATAAAAAAATAAAAAAAAGTCATTTAGAAAAATTACATTTGAAAAAATGTGCCTTTAAGAGGCGTGGACAGAAGTGACGTTTTGACGTCGCTTCCGCCCAGCAGTGTCATGGAGACGAGTGAGCGCCATCTTAGCCTCACTCGTCTCCAGACACACCACGGAGGAGGACACGATCGCCTCCTTCGCTACCGACGGCTCCGGTAAGCGGCGGAGGGCACCGGATCGCGGCGGGAGGGGGGCCCCTCTCCCGCCACCGATAAAAGTGATCTCGCGGCGAATCCGCTGCAGGGACCACTTTTATCTGAAAGCCGGCCACTGCACGAAAACGGGGACACCGGGGTTATGGCAGCTAGCTGCTGCCATAACAACGATATCCCCGTTCAAATTTTGGACGTACATCGTCGTGCGGCGGTCTTGAAGTGGTTAAGTACCCATATACGTAAATTCACAATGCTCGTTGACACATCGGCTAACACGTTTTGAGGTTACCCTCTTCTTCAAAGCCTAAAGAACATGCCAATTTCATATGTTATTATACATGATGATGAATCACCTTTAGTAGTAACAACTCTATATAGGTCAATCCCAACTGTACAGGGTGGCTTAGTTTGTTCAATGGTGATGAATTCCAAGGTCAAATGTATAAAAAAGGTATATACACATCTAAGAAAATGTATCTAAAGTGAATTTACATGTGTATATAGATAGATAGATAGATAGATAGATAGATAGATAGATAGATAGATAGATAGATAGATAGATAGATAGATAGATAGATAGATAGATAGATAGACAGATAGACAGAGACACACACAGGCACACACACACAATAGCATACATATTAGTAGTGATGATTGGTTACATCCTTTCTGAAAACGAACATCCATAGTCGGAATAGAGCGTGAAAACAAGTAAAAATGTATGACAATGCATATTTATACAGTTGTGCTCATAAGTTTATATACCCTGGCAGAATTTATGATTTCTTGGACATTTTTCAGAGAATATGAATTATAACACAAAAACATTTCTTTCACTCATGGTTAGTGTTTGGCTGAAGCCATTTATTACCAATCAACTGTGGTTACTTTTGTTAAATCATAATGACAACAGAAACTACCCAAATGACCCTGTTTAAAAGTTTACATACCCTGGTGATTTTAGCCTGATAACATGCACACAAGTTGACACAAAGGGAGTTGAATGGCTATTAAAGTTAATCACCCTCACCTGTGATCTGTTTGCTTGTAATTAGTGTGTGTGTATAAAAGGTCAATGAGTTTCTGGACTCCTGACAGACCCTTACATCTTTCATCCAGTGCTGCACTGATGTTTCTGGATTCTGAGTCATGGGGAAAGCAAAAGAATTGTCAAAGGATCTGCGGGAAAAGGTAGTTGAACTGTATAAAACAGGAAAGGGATATAAAAAGATATCCAAGGAATTGAGAATGAAGTGTTCAAACTCTAATCAAGAAGTGGAAAATGAAGGGTTCTGTTGAAACCAAGCCACAATCAGTTAGACCAACTAAAATTTTCAGCCACAAATGCCAGGAAATTGTTTGGAATGCAAAGAAAAACCCACAAATAACTTCAGGGGAAATACAGGACTCTCTGAAAACATGTGGTGTGGCTGTTTCAAGATGCACAACAAGGAGGCACTTGAAGAAAGATGGGCTGCATGGTCGAGTCGCCAAAAGAAAGCCATTACTACGCAAATGCCACAAAGTATCCAGCTTACAAATGTTGACAAAAGTTGACATTCATGTTTCCCTCAATGAACTGTAGCTCCCCAGTGCCAGAAGCACTCATGCAGCCCCAGACCATGACACTCCCACCACCATGCTTGACTGTAGGCAAGATACACTTGTTTTTGTACTCCTCACCTGGTTGCCGCCACACACACTTGACACCATCCGAACCAAATAGGTGGTTTATCTTGGTCTCATCAGAGCACAGGACATGGTTCTAGTAATCTATGTTCTTAGTCCACTTGTCTTCAGCAAACTGTTTGCGGGCTTCTTTGTGCACCATCTTTAGAAGAGGCTTCCTTCTGGAATGACAGCCATGCAGACCCATTTGAGGCAGTGTGTGGTGTATGGTCTGAGCACTGACAGACTTACCCACCACCCCTTCAACCCCTGCAGCAATGCTGGCAGCATTCATACGTCTATTTCCCAAAGACAACCTCTAGATATGACGCTGAGCATGTGCACTCAACTTCTTTGGTTGACCATGGTGAGGCCTGTGCTGAGTGGAACCTGTCCTTTTAAACCGCTGTATGGTCTTAGCCACTGTGTTGCAGCTCAGTTCCAAGGTCTTGGCAAACTTCTTATAGCCTAGGCCATCTTTATGTAGAGCAACAATTCTTTTTTTCAGATCCTCAGAGAGTTCTTTACCATGAGGTACCATGTTGAGCTTCCAGTGACCAGTATGAGAGAGTGAGAGTGATCACACCAAATTTAACACACCTGCCCCCCATTCGCACCTGAGACCTTGTAACACTAACGAGTTACATAACAGTGGAGAGGGAAAATGGCTAATTGGGCCCAATTTGGACATTTTCATTTAGGGGTGTACTCACTTTTGTTGCCAGCAGTTTAGACATTAATGTCTGTGTGTTGAGTTATTTTTTTATTTTTTTTTTTTCAGTGTAAATGAACAATTTATTTATATCTCAGATAATCGTTTCCCATTCCCAAGTCTCGAGTCAGTGTAAGGGTCACCATACAATCTCACAGTACAATCAATTTAAAGTCATTCTAAATGCATTTATTTTTTATTTTTAAATAACAAACATGTCATCCTTACCTCCTGTGCAATGGTTTTGCACAGAGCAACCCCGTTCCTCCTCTTTTGGGGTCCCCCCCGCAAGCGCTATGGGCTCCCCCCCCCCCCCCCCACCAAATGTTGAGTTATTTTTACACTGTTATACAAGCTGTACACTCACTACTTTCCATTGTAGCAAAGTGTCATATCTTCAGTGTTGTCACATGAAAAGATATAATAAAATGTTTACAAAAATGTGAGGGGTGTACTCACTTTTGTGAGATACTGTATATACACATACTGTACATGCACACACACATCCATATGTACACACATAAACACACCCACATGTAAAAAGAATATATATATATATATATATAAAATAATGATAAACTCGGTGTGAAATCACATACAGCATGTATTAGAATGGTATATGTATGTAGCTGTCAGGTCAATTTAGATGCTTTCTGCCTACCAGGGAGCAGGGATCCATTGATAGGGTCTGCTCAAGGTACTCTGGTGCTGCTCATGTTGTCTGAATGTTTCACACTGGTCCAATAGGATGGGGCATATTGGACAGCGGGAGGAAACCTGACAAATGGGAGCACAGGCATAGTTACAGCCCTGGCCATTGGCAGAGGAAAGTGCCTCAGTGCATGCTGGGTGACTGTATATATGCCGAGAGCACATGTGTTTGGGGTCTTTGGCTGGAGAGCAGGGTTCCGGAGGGAGGGGCGGCCGCCCCTCCTCTGCACAGGCTGCCATGCGGCCTCAGGTGGTTGACTTGAGGGTCTGAAATTGAGTAAAGCTGCAACCCAGATGTCCTGCAAAGCTGACTAGAAGGGAGACACGCCAGGAAGGATCTGTTTCTGCCTAGAGTGAGTATGGATCTGTGTCATGAGGCCTGTCCTGTGAGGGCCATTCCTACAGCTAGTAGAGCCAGTGGATGGGGGACAGCCAAAGGGGATGCTATTGAGTGTCCTGGAGAAAGGACAGTATGATCGTTATAGGAAATATAGGAAACACGCAGGGAAGGTCTTCTTCTTTCAGGTCCCCCTTGCTGAGTACCTCTACCCACTGGACAGAGCCTTCCTGCCTTGTCTTACTCTCTTGGTGAGGTCGGATTGGGATGCCTCCATCGAACAAATATCCTATTCATACACAAGCTGTCTTGTAGCTTGCCTCTGGTAAGCGTGTAATACTACAGGCGGTGGATCCTTCACTGGGTGTCATTTGAGAAGTTTAATCCAATCACCATTTGGATACTAATTTTGTTTCTTGGGACTTTTTTTACTTTGCTATTCACTTCATATTTTTTATATGTCACTTTATCGGATTCCTTATGTTATTATTATTTTTTAATACTGTCAGATTTGGTGTTGATAGTGTTTGATATATATTTCAAAGTATTATTATTTCAATTTTGGTTTAGCGCAGTTCATTTTTATATTTTTTGACAGTATGATCAAGTCTGCTGCCAGAGCAAGCAAAGGACTTATTTCTTCCATACAAGTGTTGTATGGCCTAGCAAAGAATCTGCTACCACAGTTAATCTGGTGAGACCAAGTGAGAGTTGTCCTCATTTGTAAATAGTTCCAGTTGGAGTATCCCACTATTCCCTTCTCCCATCCAAGTTCCAACAATAAATGCCAAAAAACCAAACCCCTGGATTAATTATTGGATAACGAGCGGATGAGAGTATGGGTGGTCGTGTGAAAACCTCTAGTAACTGGCTGCAAGATAATAAGGGGAAGGCCCAGGGAAGTCTACAAACAGCAATCCCTATGGGGGCAGCAATACATTTAGGGGCCTCATCAGGGATTTTTTCCCCAGATTTATCGCAGCGGTTGCTACCGGTAACGGCCGAATAGAACACCCAGGAAACGTCATGTCATATTATACAGATTGTGGGAGTATAATTAAAGGATACGTTGCACTGTGGAAGAGAATGTTTGCTTCACAGTTATCAGTACAAGTATACTGTCAAGTTGTGGCCAAGAAAGAGTTAACCCAGGATGCGGGAATCGGCGCGTCAGGGGTTGGGACAGTGTATGTGCTGCAGAGGAAAATGTCTGCTACGCAGTCGGTAGTAGTAGGATGGTTTTCAGCAGCAGTGAGGGAGTTTGGTTGGCATGTAAATAAGAACGTGTAACCGAGACTCAAGTGGAGACAGATGTATGTGTATCCGTGGCAGGGAACACTATCTGCTTTACAGTACCATTCGTATATGCTGAGCAGTGTTGTTATGGCAGCAGCGAAGGTTAATGTACCACGTGGGAAAGAGTGTGCCAGAGAAATCTGCCCAGCAGGAGGAGCCACAGTCAGAGTCAGCTAGTTTGGGGACAAGGGCGGAGTCGCTGCCCACGGGCCGCCAATTTGGTTGGTGGGAGGGAGCTGTGATGTCACTTCTGCCTCTGGGTGTAGCAGAGAAGGATACATGTTTGAGGAGTAGTAAGATGGAGGATGCAGGAGTGAGCAGGAGCACGGAGACTACTACACATATTGGCAGAGAGCCTGCAGAGGAAACTGGAATGCAGAACCCGACACTTGGGGATACCCTGGGGGAGTCTGGCACTGTGCAACAGAGGAGACACGGAGCACCTTGGATTGGTATGTGGCAGATGCCAGAATGTATCTGTGAGGTTGCGTGCCTGGGGTCAGTGTGGGCTGAAGTTGGAGCCAAGTGACTGCCAGCCCAGAAGATTATATGTGAACTGGGAAACAGGGACTACCTCTGAGATGCTGACACCCCTTGTAGCTATTCCCTTTGGAAGAGGCCGGGGAGTGACGAGAATACCGCTGGGTATTAGTAGTGACCAGTAGTGCATACTCACACAACCATCTGCCAGACCAGAGAGACTTGCATGTCAGAGCTGCAATGCACCCAAATAGTAAAATAGTAGAAGCTGGGCCACGGCCGCAGGGTGCATTGGTTGCGGTCACAGCAACTACAATTTTGGCTTTTAAAGGGGCAGAGAGGGCTCGATGGATCCAGAGGTTGGGGTCCTCCAGTTTGTCAAGTGAGGAGGAACCAGGGATCATCGATGTGGGGTCACCCAGGTTTGAGTGCCGATTTGGATCCCTGAAAGAGGGAATCGGTGATCAGAAGTGGAGAGTGAGTGAGATTGGGGAACCGAGAAGAAAGGAAGTTCTCCATGTTCCAGTTTGCTCAGTGAAGAAACTGAAGCAGCAGTTATTCGCATGAGGTGTGCAAGAAATCTTGGGTTCTGTGAGGCCTACGCAACTAGGGTCCCAGATCTGTCCCCACCACGTATGTATGCTCAGGCCCAAGCTCAAAATGCTGCGTACCCCAAGCTGATCTCTAAAGTGGAGATCACGTATGCCCCACCTGGGAGAGGTTACAGGCAGAAACATCCCAGGTTCTCTCGTTTCCAGAGGTACATCCAGAGGAAGATGACCATGGAATATGGATATGATTATCCTTATGCTCCGTGGGAGATAATGGAAGAAATTGAGAGTAAAAGGGAGGCTTGGTGTGATGTAGAGCTATCTGGGACTTTCTCTATGTCCCCAAACCGCATCGGAAATAGTCCAAGCCACAGTTATGGGAGACCTTCCTGTCTATTAAAAAAAACTGGAATCTAGGAACATCAATATACATCAACCGTGTGGAGGTCAATCGTCCTAGGAAAAGTCAAGCTTGAGCCCTCTGTATACTGGGTCCTGAAGGAAAGATAGTCCGGATACCGCATCCTGATCATTATTTTTGAGCTTTGTCAATTTCCTGGTCAGTTTGAAAGGACTGTTCATTAAAAAGGGGCTGTTAATGGGTCTGAGGCCCCTTTTCCCAAATGCCCTTCTCTTCTATCCTTGCAAATAGAGGAGGGGACAACTGAAGCAGCTATTGCTTCACCATTTGGGAGAAAATAACTTCTACTGCAGAGGACTTTTCCTGTTCGAACCAGGGACTGCAACCTGAAGGGGGTAAACCCCTAGTTACTAAAGACTCTTTACAAAGATACCTTGTTAAAGACACTTTGCAAAGATGCTTTGCCAAAGAAACTTTGCAAAGATTCCTTGGGCCAGTGGGCCCACAGTTATTAGAAGAAATTTTGTGTGAGTTGTTGCCATGTGAAAAAGGGCAGCAGCTCATTGTCTCTTCAGAAGAGGGCACCAGAGAAACGAGCTTCCTTGAATAGTTCTTACAAATGCCCACAAGTAGGCAAGCCATTACTAAGGCTCCAGCAATGATGGGTGGAAAGGAAAGATGTGTTGCCCCGATGCTGCAGAAAGAGGGTCACTGCGGGCATTAGTCAGATGGACTCCACACTTCTTTATCCTGACTTTTGGGTTTGGCTAATGGGCAAGTCAGTACCCTGGTGTTTGAGAGGGACTTTGCCTATTAGCCATATGATTTCCATGAGGAACAAGGTAGCATGGGTCTAGTTAGACAAACAGAACAACCTGCCACTCTATTACAGGAACACAACAGAACAACGAGTCAAGAGTTGCCCTGAGGGGGCTGGATGCATCAACTATCTCTACATAAACGTTAGTGATAGATGTCTGTTAGGTGAGAAAGTTGCCTTTGTGAAGAGGACAGTGTTACTGTAAGTATGATAGACTGTACAGTTACTCCATGCTTATGTGTTTTGCCTCAGCGGAAGTTGCTTATGGAAACATCATTGTACATATGTAATGGTTGTAGTATAGTTAGTTAGGATGTTTAGTCATTTCTCCTACCAACCAGTCCATGTGTGGCGGAGAGTGTACTTATACAGTGCACTTGGTAGGTGCTCCTTTGTAAAAAGAAAGTTTGTAAATATCCTTGTACAGCATATGTCATATATATTTTTCTAGGCTAACGTATTGTACTTATTGGTCACATATGGGGTATGCCCCATGGCTTTGTACCTATGTTATATTCTCTTTTGCAAGTTTGTGGGCTACTCCTTGTAATTTTTGTACAGGTATTTTGAAGGGACGGCTGCCCAAAGCCAATGAGGACATGACTTGTTTTGGCGGGGGGTGGATGTAGCACACTCCTAGGTAGGTGCTAGAAGAGAGTATCGATTTTTGGGCCTTTCGGTTTACCAGGAAGGCTACCAGGTAAATTTAGATGCTTTCTGCCTACCAGGGAGCAGGGATCCATTGATAGGGTCTGCTCATGGTGCTTAGGTGCTGCTTATGTTGTCTGGTCCAATAGGACAGGACATATTGGACAGTGGGATGAAACCTGACAAATGAGAGCACAGGCATAGTTACAGCCCTGGCCATTGGCAGAGGAAAGTGCTTCAGTGCATGCTGGGTGACTGTGTATATTCTGAGGGCACATGTGCTTGGGGTCTTCGGCTGGAAAACGGGTCTCGGAGGGAGGGGGCGGCTGCCCCTCCTCTGCAGAGGCTGCAACGCAGCCTCAGGTGGTTGAGCTAAGGGCCTTAAATTGAGTAAAGCTGCAACCCAGATGTTCTGCAGAGCTGACAAGAAGGGAGACATGCCACGAAGGATCTGTTTCTGTCTAAAGTGAGTACGGATCTATGTCATGGGGCCTGTCCTGTGAGGGCCATTGCTTCAGCTAGTGGACGGGGGTCAGCTAAAGGGGATGCTAGTGAGTGTCCCCAAGACAGAACATTGTCATCAAGTCTGCTGCCAGAGCAAGCAAATGTCTTATTTCTTCCATACAAGTGTTGTATGGCCTAGCAAAGAATCTGCTACCACAGTTGGTGAGGCCAAGTGAGAGTTGTCCTGATCTGTAAATAGTTCCAGTTGGAGCAGTGGCGGCTGGTGAATTCTTAGGATGGGGGGCGCCAGACCAAGCCCTTCCTTTTTTACCCCCCCACTTCTCATAAGCCCCACCCCTTATATAATCCACCCACTCTGTCCCCTGTATTTCACCCATAGTGTCAGGCGTATATAGCTCAGCATCACAGGACAGAGTATACAGCCCCAGAACCACAGGACAGAGTATATAGCTCAGCCTCACAGATCAGGATATATAGCTCAGCAATACAGATAGGGTATATAGGTCAGCATTACAGATAGGGTATATAGGTCAGCATTACAGATACGGTATATAGGGCAGCATTACAGATAGGGTATATAGAGCAACATTACAGATAGGGTATATAGGGCAGCATTAAACCCCCCCAGGACTGGCAGTACAACCAACCCCCCCGCATGTGGCTGGTGGCACTGGCAGCACCCACCACACCCCCCCAGTGGGTGGCTCGCGGCACTGGCAGCACCAACACCTCGTGCGCTCGCGGAACTGGTGGCACTGGCAGAACCCACCCCCCCGGAGGTGGTTTGTGGTACTGGCAGCACCGACCCCTCCCCACGCGGGTGGCTGGTGGCACTGCACTTACCAGGCTGTGAAGAGGATCCTGCTCTGGCCTCTCCTCCACAGTGCAGGCGGCGGTGGAGGTGTCCTCTCCTCAAGCTCCCCCCACTTGCCAAAGCACCCCTAGGCATCCAATAAGAATGCCTGGTGCTTTGGCCAATCAGGAAACAGGTCTCACTGACCTGCCTCCTGATTGGCGGGGAGGGACTGTAGTGTGAAGAATAGTGAAAATTTATTTGCTATGGTCACACAATTGGGTGGGATCAGGGCGCAGTCTCTGAGCCCCGAGCCCACCCTTTTTTAAAGCCTATTAGAGCCTCTGGCTTTAATCAGGCGCTTAAAAAAAACACACCCCGCCCACTCCTGCCATAAGAATTCATGTGTCCGGCGTCCTGAAAGGGGCCGGGCGCATGGATAGGGGAGCGGCGGCAGGGATAGGGGGACAATGCACGGGCTGCCACTGAGTTGGAGTATCCCACTATTCCCTTCTCCTATACAAGTTCCAACAATAAACACCAAAAAAAAACAAGCCCCTGGATTAATTATTGGATAACGAGCGGATGAGAGTATGGGTGGTCATGTGTAAAACCCCTAGTAACTGGCTGCAAGATAATAAGGGGAAGGCCCTGGGAAGTCTACACACAGTAATCCCTAAGGGGGCAGTGCTGCATGCATAACAATGCAATGTGTAAAAGCAATTCTTGTGGGTTAGCTTTTAGACTCCTCAGAGCCCATATTTCTATTTTCCTATATTAATGTATTTACTTTTGTCCTCCGAGTTAATGTGAGGTCAAGATGCTGTTGGGGATAGCCCCAGACATGATAACAGTGTTATACTGTTAAAAACAATCAGACTATATGGGGTTAAATTAATCTCAGTACTGCCAGTGGTAATGGTGGGAGACTATGTAGGCATACCTCGTCTAGATGGCTATTGGTATAGCTGAGTGGCTCTTGTGGTCTGATTCCATGACTCTCAGCCTGGTGCTGTCACTTTGCAGATTCTCTTCTCATGTCTGAGTGTAATGGAACGCACGCTGACATACAGTGCCTTGAAAAAGTATTATACCCTTTGAAATTTTCCACATTTTGTCATGTTACAACCAAAAAGTTAAATGTATTTTATTGGGATGTTATGTATTCAGGGACTGTGATTAGCAATAAACACTTATGTCCATTCATGCCCTCTCCTTGGTAGCCCTATCAGAGCTGAATAAAAAACGTCTGTACACTGTAGAGTGGTTCTCAAAGAACAAAAGTATCCTTTCATACTCTCTCTATATTGACCCTATCTGAGCTAAATAAAGGACAACTGTACACTGTAGGGTGGATCTCAATGACCTATACTATTGTTTAAACTAAAGACTAAAAGCTAAGAACTGGACATGATAGGTAAATAATTAAAGGAATACAAACAACATCCTAATATATATTATAAAGTATATTGTATGGTAATACTAGATAAATCCCCAAACTATTACCCTTGGTAGGTCAATGCATCTCTGTAAGGGAGTTTTGAGAGGTTCCTGTCCATGACGACTGGAAATGGAAAAAGAGAAGGTGAACCCATATGCACCTACATGTCCACTATTTGGAAAGGAGGGGCGAACATGCCCGCCCAAATGTGCAAGCACTTCTATTGAGGAATCTTATCAGGTGGCCATGGGTTTTGCTAGGGGGAGCTCCACGTGACTGAAGCTCGCAGTGTCCTGGGATGTCCTGGTTTACTTCATTATCCCGTGTATCTCAAGGTCTTCGTTGAGGCCCCCTGGGGCCAGACTTGCCAGGGTGAAAATCCAGTAGGTCTCCATTTTACACACTATAAAAAGAGAAAATCAACCAGCGCAACAACAATTCCTATGACTAGCAGCTGAAATACTGGGGGTCAAAATATCAAATCCCAAATACAGAATATATTAAAAGGCAGTACAGCACTAAAAAAGAAAAACTAACTGGTACATTCAAAATAACAAATAGAGATAACAGGAAAGTCCTTTAGAAACAAAATTCCAAGAGCACTAGCGAGTTTCCGGTGATGAGAGTGAAGAGTTAAACATAAATGGTGACTTCTGTGACACCCTCCACCAGCATACGGAATGGCCCCTCACCTCATGTAGTGGACCCCTGAGTAAATCAGTCAGGTCTCAAACAGCATTCCCATAGAATGAATGGGTCATTAAGCACAAACAGCAAATGCAGTGGGATGGCAGTATGAGTGTCTGGATGAGATATCCTCTTCAACTCCAAAATACAGGTACATGAAATGAAATTAACAATATCTAGTGCTCTCTGAATGAAATCTCAAACTGATGTTTATTAAAAATGAATAAAACTCACTGTAACAAGCCCCTTTGCTCAATCTACTCCACTCTCCCGACACTCCTCTGCAGCTATTGAATCAGATTGCAAAGTCTGATGGTTCGGTCATCCAATGCTCCGGGATTAGAACTTCAGCTATGTGCCGTTCTAACTCAGTTGTGATAGCTCAGAACAAACACCAGGCAGACTGTATGTAAGTTCAAACAGGAATCTCCTTTATTCAAAAATACAGGCTCTTTTATACACTAACAGTGGAGGTGCATACCTCCTGCTCATATTACTTTAACAATACACCTGTAACCTAAATTAACCTAATTAACATGAGCTAATTAACTAATCCCTTTAGACAGCCTAGATGACTCAGACATGACCTTTAGGCCAGACTGGCCGTCTTGTAGCTTAGAACCCCCAATCAACATTATCACAATAGCAGAGTTAATTAACACAAACAACAATGGGGATCTAATGACTCTTAGATCCCATACTAGAGACTTATTTACAGTACACATTTTAGCAGACAACAGACAGGTAGCTGGAATTGATGACATTAGCATTTAACAGTAGGTGTCCCAACGGTATGAATCAGTCACTATTCCAATATGGCAAATCCAGGGTCCCCAGAGTCTGTGTGTCCTGGGGGACCAGAACCCGAATCCACAGTAATACCACCTCAAGGGGCCCCAGGCATACAGCTCACAAAGAGCACCGTTCACCCAAATGCCAGGGCCCACGATCGATCGGCAAGAGGCTAGCATACAGTCCCCTCCAAAAGTCTCTCTCCCGGCTGGGTCTGTCACACTCACAAAGCTTGCATTGTACCCCAGTGCTAAGGATGATGGCAATGTATTAACATCAGTTACCATGCAATTGCACAGTGCAGATATATTCAACATTCACTGGCGACAGTGTCAACAGAGGTGTCTAGAGAGTAAAAATAAATATTAATATTCTATAGTTCCATAGCTCACATCAATAACCCTGACAAGGATAATCAGAATCACTATCATGGTACACTCAGTTAGACTTACCTAGCAGTGTTCACCTTAGATCAAGCCACAACAACCATTACTGCTACCACTATCAGCCTTAAATAGAAGCTGCCAGATAATTGCTGACTTCAATCATCTGTAAAGGCACACACCCCGGGGGCTGGAGTGGGAGGCTTTACCCTGCGTAGTATGCGAAGCTGAATATTAAACCATGAAAAGCAGGATCTCCAATGGTAGCGATGTAACACAGACACCTGAGATAGAACAGGGACACCTATAACCATATGCATCTACATTATTAAACATGTAAACTACTCACAAGGGGCTACGTTAACCAACAGCACCATAATCTACAAAAACCTTTCTCTTATGCATAATAAGCACGATGTCTGTATGATCCATGCCTATAGGGGGATTTACCCCCCCCCCCCCCCGTTTCCAACCACTGCAACACCACCACCATGGAACTACAGGGGCTATACAAAAGCCACCATGCTGCCAGATATTTGCCATGCAGGGGGTCCCTTAAGGCGTATAGGTGGAACAAAATCCCTAATCCAGAGCACACCTAGGAAGCACAATAACATGTTACAGCTCTGTACACTTACCAAATGTATTCCAAACAAAAGGAAAAGAGTATTTCAATACTGATTCAGTATTTGAATCAATTCAATGATTTGACAACCAACCCATTGGGACATACATAGGCAGATGGGAGTAACATCATTCTATCATTAAATGAAAACAATTGTTTCTAATGTGAAGAGATTCTATTCTATGATCATCCCCACATTCTTAGTAAATTATGAACATTAGTTCCTCCCATTCTATGCCTGTACAGTCCGTCATAGTGTCCAATTTGTCAAATCAAGTATTCTAAATATTAATAGATATGAGTCCTTTTTACCTCACCTCAATAGCGGTGAGGATTAAGCTTATCCCTAGAGAGATGGCGTCTTCCGCCTGATATAATGCAGTTATAAAAAAGGATACCTGTATACCATAAGGTATTTTGTTTGTCTTTTTGTTTAGTGATCCCTGTGGTTAGATAGAATATGTTACATCTTATATACCGTTCACTTTATGTCTGTCATACTTTCTATAGGAGTTTAGGTGGATAACTAGCCATATTGATTAACACGGCATACTGGTTATTAACTCTCATCCCAGTGTAGTGACTCTGGGGATACTTCTGTCCAGTAAGTAGTTTATTATTATGGTTGACTGGAACCTATTATTACTATGCTTATTTTTTGGAGACTGATTTTCCATTCTGTCCCTCTTATAGAATGGGGCATGTAGATTTATTGGCTGATGTATCTGGGGAGGATATCGCTGACCTGGACGCCTTTGGATAGCACATGGCATGTTACATGTATGAGCACTCTCTCTGATATGTGAGTGGCACTCTTAATACACTGTTCTCCATATTATTTATGGGGACTATATTACTAAATGTTTTGCTGCATTTTATATCCATTGCTGAAACATGATGTTTCCCTCCTTGTGTCCTACACAGAATCCCTCTGCTTACAGTCAAGGTATTAAGGTCCTGAGGAAGCATAAAGTGAATAGTCGACCTCTGACCCAGCAGTAATAGGGATCTAATATGTTATATACACTATGTGGTTGTATCAGTGAGAGCTCTAATTTTCTTGTTTTTATTCTGTATCAACTTTTATTCCTGTAAAAAATATCTGTAATAAATTGAATTTCATAAGATTATGTAGTGTTCCTTTTCTGGTACCGGTAAAGTCTGCTCAAATGGTCCTATATCTTTTAAACAGTTTATTATTATTATTTATTAGTGTATTTGTCAGCTTCTTTACTGTTGCTGATGTTGCACTTGTGTTCTCCAAACCTCACTCTAAGCATGCATATCGTACGTCCCACATATAGCAGATCGCACGGGCAAATTAAGCCTTAGACCAAGTATGAAGTTCCACAGTTTATAAACTGTTTTATCTTGTGGTTTGTGGCCATCTTTCCCCATTACTTCCTTTTTCTGTGCCACATGAACGTGCAGATGCCACAGTTGTTCACCCCGCACCTGAAGTTTCCTCTCTGGTCAAACCCCCTATGACCAGGGGCCCTTGCTTCTCTTTGGGACCTTGCGCACCTTACTGGGTGCAATGAAGCTCCTTAGGTCTCTTGGCTTGATTGGCCCAAAATAGGATCTTGTTCCAGGATTTTCCATTTACATTGGATGGTGTGTTGGATTTCAAAGGCCTTGGTGTGAGTGCGCGCATGCGCGTAGCACCGGGAACAGTCATGTGCTGACTGAGCTTCGCACGCCTCCGGCCCACAAAAACATAGAACAAGCCATTAGGGGTGCCCGGACCAGCATTTGAGTGGCAATCCATGGCTTGGG
Source organism: Lithobates septentrionalis (assembly GCA_037952835.1). Lineage (NCBI taxonomy): Eukaryota > Metazoa > Chordata > Amphibia > Anura > Ranidae > Lithobates > Lithobates septentrionalis. Next base: position 1,034,934 of record JBBDGP010001157.1, on the reverse strand, counting down.
AATGGACAATACAGCAGGGAACAGCAGGTTTGACCAAAAAAAGACTCCCCAGCCGCCACAGCAACTCTGATTGGCCCAGCCTTACCAAGCCCAGAGGCAGTCTCCTCAAGTTAAGATTGCGCCGGGGCAAGGGAGACATGGTGCGTGGCAGCCCTCAGTCCCAGAAGCCAGCCTCACTTTGTCTGGCTGCGGCTTCACAGAACAGCGCTGGGAGGGATCCCTGTTCCTCTCAATCCCAGGAGGAGCAGCCGACCACACCACGAGGTGAGCATTCACAGCCTTTTCCCTCATCTATCTACCCAGAAAGAGCATTAGAATATGCTGAATCTCCTGCCTCATCCACAGACCGGCATATGGCCGAACTAGCTTAACTGGCTCTGAGCCAAAACAGTTCTATACAGTCTCAGCCACCTATTCAAACAACTACTTATTCTGGAGATGCAGTTCTGCTGGCTAGATTTTTTTGCTCTCCTGCAACAGGAACTGTCTAAACTCTGCACTATTATTACTACTGATTTGAAAGAGGCTTTTCAAAATATTGGATAATGGACACCATTGTGTTAAAAAAAAAATGGTCTCATCCCTGCAAGAACAACTAGATCAGGCGAATGCAAAGATAAAAGAGCTTGAAAATAGATCTAAGAGGTATACCTTTCGTGTTCGGGGCCTCCCTGAATCGGTGATGGATTTAGAGGACACTATACAATCCTTAATGAAAAATACCATATATCTCCCCTCATCAGCTGGAAATCGACAGAGTACATTGGGCCCTGGCAGCCCCTAAGCCAGATGGCTTACTGAGGGATGTGATAGTTAAACCTCATTTCTACAAGATCAAGGAGAAGATTATTATGGAAGTCAGAACCAAAAGCGACTTATCCCTCCTGAGACATACGGTCCAGATTTTTTTTAGATATCTTCAGGTGACGATCCAGAAGAGGAGATAGCTGAAACCCTTACTAACCCACCTAAATGCAGAAAAAAGAGGGAAAGTGGGACTTTAGATGAGATAGATGACTTTGTGGAGGCGAAATTGAGTAAATTGCAAATTTTATTAATAAAGAACATTGTATGAAATATGGCAATGTTAAAAACCACATATACAGTAGGTATACTGATTCATAATAACTCCACCCACACATAACATACAGGTGTAGCATGGGTAAGAGATTAACATAGGTATAATAATTCTAAAACAGTTCATCATTACATTGCATTAGATAAATTCATATATATACATATAACATATAGACAGCACTAGCAGCAAGAGTATAAATGTATGACATAGGACCGAGGTTGATAAATTCATGAATGTCAAAATTGATAGTCTACTGCAGACCAGGATCAATATGTCCATTACAGACATAGGTCAGCATCACATATATCCGACGCGTTTCGTGTAGAGACACTCCTCAGGGGCGGAGGCTCAAATATGTCTGCAGAGTGTAAAGAAATGGTAACATTAGTCTAGTTCTAATTAGTAATATAAAGGAAAGGCTAATTAGCCTGTCCTAAGTACTTATCTACCACGGTCCTATTTCATACATTTATACTCTTGCTTCTAGTGCTGTCTATATGCTGTCTATATGTTATATGTATATATATGAATTTATCTAATGCAATGTAATAATGAATTATTATACCTATGTTAATCTCTTACCCATGCCACACCTGTATGTTATGTGTGGGTGAAATTAATATGAATTAGTATACCTACTGTATATGTGGTTTTTAACATTGCCATATTTCATACAATGTTCTTTATTAATAAAATTTGCAATTTTTTCAATTTCGCCTCCACAAAGTCATCTATCTCATCTAAAGTCCCACTTTCCCTCTTTTTTCTACATATATTAGGGATGGAGACACACCGCATATGTGCCTCATCTAAAGTTCCACAAATCCCCCCCTCCCATTTGATACAGAATAGGGATGAAGATTTGATGACTGGTTTTGGCAGTGTTCTCCTGCCGCCCATTTAGGGTACATTAACACTGTATCCATATAATTTTACAGCAACATTGCGCTAATCTATTGGGGTATCCTGCGGCCATAGTGATTCTGAGTCCCTTCCCTAGTCCGTACCCGGGAGCTGCGATGCTTTCTACGTGCCCCCTCTCCTCCCCACCCATTGGGGGCCGGTAGCTGTATGGGGCAGTGGGTGGATGCTTACAGAGCATCGGCGCCACGCATCCTGCCTTCTGTGTGACGTCATGATTGACGCCAACACGCAATGCACGTGATTTCCATCTCAGTGGCTTTGGTGAGGAATACAGGCTTCTGCGGAGGGCGGTGATTAATGCCTCCACTGGAGCCCTTTCCTGCCCACGCCACGTTAGTGTGACGCTGGTAAAAGCTGCCGTGCACGTGTGCGGGGCCCGTATAGACTCCCTCCCCTGACACACTTTTGCTGTCACACATTCTAGACACCACATCGCATCTCAGCACTCTATTTTGTTTCCAGCTTTGTCCCAACACATGAGTCACTCACTAGGTTATTTACACCTATTGTCACTTTTGTTTTCTCCTGTTTGATTATTGTTTTTGTCACCAGTTTGATTTACACCTTGCCCCCACTATTCATCTTTGGTTACCCTCTCCATGTCACCTTAGTCATGCTCACATAGTTCACATATTGAGTTAATATACATCCTTTTTACACACATATATATATATTTTTTTTTTTCATTAATTTTTCATATATTCTATCCATACCATTCACACACAATCCCATGTACACTTTTATTTAGATCACTCCAGGTTGCCCTCACGGGTCACCGTGGCTCTTCACCTATGCACCAGCAATTTGTGTCTTGGGTCATCGGGAGGTTCTGTTGTATGCGCCCTGCTGCACACGGCTGTAATTACCTCAGTTCCCGGGGAAGACTGTCTTGGGACCTTGAGTGCATGGTCGCAGCATTTTACCGTATTGGACCCTTAGTGAGTACTTAGGACAGGCTAATTAGCCTTTCCTTTATATTACTAATTAGAACTAGACTAATGTTACCATTTCTTTACACTCTGCAGACATATTTGAGCATCCGCCCCTGAGAAGCATCTCTACATGAAACGCGTCAACATATGTGATGCTGACCTGTGTCTGTAATGGACATATTGATCCTGGTCTGCAGTAGAATATCAATTTTGACATTCATGAATTTATCAACCACGGTCCTATTTCATACTATACCTATTTATACTCTTGCTGCTAGTGCTGTCTATATGTTATATGTATATATATGAATTTATCTAATGCAATGTAATAATGAACTGTTTTAGAATTATTATACCTATGTAAATCTCTTACCCATGCCACACCTGTATGTTATGTGTGGGTGGAGTTAACATGAATCAGTATACCTACTGTATATGTGGTTTTTAACATTGCCATATTTCATACAATGTTCTTTATTAATAAAATTTGCAATTTTTTCCATTTCGCCTGCACAAAGTTATCTATCTCATCTAAAGTTTCACTTTCCCTCTTTTTTCTACATATATTAGGGATGGAGGCACACCGCATATGTGCCTCATCTAAAGTCACACAAATCCCCCCCTCCCATTTGTTACTAACCCACCTGATCAACTGCCAAATTAAGTATCGTTGGTCGTTTCCCTTCTGTTTATCATTTTCATATAGGGGCAAATCCTATTCCTTTACCAACTTTCAATCCGGCAAGCAAATGCTCCTTTACTTGGAATTGATTTTAAGAGACTCTCCTGTCTCCAGCGCTCACAATGTAGATGTTTGCCCTGTTTCTCCTTTGTGATCCCAGCCCAAGAGATCCAACTCCAGGAAGTCCCCATCAATTTAATGGAAAACAAATACTCCTGCGCTTGAGAGGTTGCTGTGCGGCTAATTGAAAACGTGTCTCCACTGGTTCAGCCACCACATTGGCTGTGCTGCCACTCACAACAGGTCAGGGAACCCCAAATGGAACTCTAAAAGGAAAAGGAACAGAGGGCGCACCAGCCTAGCGCATTACCTTTGCAACAATTTATTATTTAAAAAATGTACTCACAAATGAAAAGAATGTGTCAAGCAAAATATAAATTCCACCAGATGCTCCATGCATGATCCGCTGACCAGTATCAGTTGTGTAATGAAAACTGATGCGTTTCGGGGGGGTGTCCCCTCTTCTTCAGAGCTGGGTTTGGAGTGCAGGTAGCTGAACTTTAAATGATGAGTATGATCCAAAAAGTCAGAGGCATTTTTGGCTGCTAACCATCAAGTATCAATTCACTGTGTATCATGCTCTATACAACCAAGATGTATATATGAGAATAGGTACTCACCATCCCAAAGTGATCAACCTCCTGGGGTACACATAAGTCCAGAGTAACTGGCTAGTACAGGTGGGGCGTTGGTCGGACATCACGTCCAGTTAGAGTTTGGATTGGCGAACACAAATGTAGCATTCTTAATGAGAGGGATAAATACTCTGACCCCCATAATTTTAAGGTAAAGCACAAATGGGATCCCGTGGGCATGAGAATCTTTGGCATTGAAACCATTTCTGAGGAAATAGACAGGGGTCGGAGATACCAAAAACTGTGTAAAAGTATTTGGATCTTTACCCTTGGTAGCCTAATGCCCAAAGGACTAAACGAAGATCTGGAAGTCCACAATTTAGTGTATTAACAAATAAGGGTTCGTGCCCTTCATGTATCCGGGCATGCCTACATCACATTTCTATACAAATATGCCGGACCTTAAGCTGGATACGCACTATACAATTTTCTGTAGATTTTTTCCTTCAGATTTACCAAAACCATATAATATGAGGTCAAACCTAAGAGTTTCAATTTGTATGCAATCAGGCAACCCCTTGCACTACATGGTTTTGGTAAATCTAAAGGAAATCAGACAACAAAAGTTGTATAGTGTGTATGGGGTCTTAGTGTGTCTGTGCTCGCAGACGTTTGTGCACTGTCACACTTTTGTGAACATGGGCACTTGACCAGGCACAAGCCGATACCTTTTTACATATGGGTAGTTGTCACCATTATGATGTGTGTTGGAAGAGGTCCATTCATCCATCCATACCTACATTCTGGTCTATTGCACTCAGGATTCTCTGAGATTATTCCCTATTGTTTTCCTTCAACTCCATCACTTATTTTTTCGCCATCATCATTATTCCATCGGTGCCATTGTTCTCATCAGTAATTGTTGTTTCTTTCTTTTTCTCCTTTTTCTTGTCTTTTTCTCATAGCCAGTCACTGTCTTTATTGGCATACTGTCCTCATTGGTAGTAACAATATATCTATGGGGTGATATTACATTGTATTTAGGACCCCTGTTATTCTAATTTATTTTATCTTACTTTTTAACAATGTCAATAGTAGTTTTATTAAGGTATGCATTTTTATGATGAGTTTTACTATTGTTTTAGGATCGTCTTATGGTTTGATACTGTATTCCACTGTGTACTAAAAACTTATTATTTGACACCTCCAAATGGGTAGTTGCATAGGCGTGCGCAGCCTATTACATTAGGGTGTGCACCCCAAAGCTCAAACACACATGTATGTGTATATATATTATATATACATATATACACATGCACGCTTTTAGAAATAAATGCAAACAAACATTTTAAAATGTATTAAAACATGTTTTAATTAAATAAGCACTTATCGATGTAAAAAAAAAAAAAAATTTTTTTTTTTTACATTTATTAAAACATTTCATTGTTCACACTACCGGTTGAGGTGCAGTAAAACCCCGCTGTTGAGCTGTGCTTTTACTGCCATGTTTTAGCTGTAGAGGCAGCAGTTGGGCATGTTCACATGCCGCGGCTGCAATTATACCCCCTCTTGCTTTCAGCAGGTATAGCACCCGCTGACTGTGACCCATTCGAATGAAAGGCGGCACTCTGCAAGCAGCACACAACTATGTGCAGCATGGAGTTCAAAGGGTTAAAGCAGGTTGGGTGGAGTTCATACAACATCTCCTCACCACCTCTCAAAATGCTCTCTGCATGCGTGGGAGAGCCGAAGCCCATGAACCAAGAAGGAAGGCCAGGGGAGGAGGTAAGCCCTGTTAGAGTGCTTCGTTATAAGGCAAGCATTTCATAGTGTTCTGGTATGTGATGCATACTAGCACATTATGCAATTGCCTTCCAGGGGAAAGTTTTTTTTTTTTTTTTAACTGCCGCGGTTTACATCCGCTTTAAGTTGGTACATGTGCACTGTTTTTTTTGTTCAGTTTGCTAGCTGACAGGTTCTTACATCTATACAAGCGATGTGGATGCAAGGTTCCTCCTTGCGTGGACATTGTATTCTGACAGCGGGGACTCTCCACTGTCAGTATACACTAATTAGTGCTGCAGCCGATTTGCTGCAAGCTGCTAACTGAACAAGGTTTCAGGTTGGGTTCACACTTATGCGAATTGGTTGCAAATTTCCCCACATCAAATTTGCATGGTAGGAGATTGTGACCAGCTCTCTATGAAGCCGGTTCACATATCTCTGCTGCGGCTCCGGTGCAAATTGCACAGGGGTCCTGTGCATCTTTTGGTCCATTTCAGGTCCGAATTCAGACCAAAAATTCAGGCTGAAATCGGACCTGGAACGGTGAAGGGAGATGCACCGGACTCCTGCTGTGAGCCGCATGCGACAATAGTGAGAACCCAGCCATAAGCAGTCCTGTTTAAGAGAAGCTGATCTAATGATTGGCTTCTGTCTTACAGGGATACATTGAAATTTAGCCAGTTCCTGCTGAACTGGACAAATCTCAAACTGTGTGTACCCAGCTTTGCTTTCTCCAGCAGGCGTCCTCCACTGCTGTGACTTGTCCCCTTCAGCTCCTATGTAAATTACTGGTTGTGGTCACACTCCAGCCTCCCCATCATACCATACAGGGTTAATGTCCCTACCCTGTATGGTATGAGATGATGTCAAGGCTTTGGGTGAAGGAAGACAGCTTAGAATCAGGTAAGACCACTTTCACACTGAGGCGCTTTACAGGCCTTTTAGCACTAAAAATAATGCCTGCAAAGCGCCTATAAAACACCTCTCCTGTCACTCCAGTGTGAAAGCCCTAATGCTTTCACACTGGAGCGGTGCGCTGGCAGGACGTCAGAAAAAGTCCTGCAAGCAGCATCTTTGGGGCGATTTAGGAGCGGTGAATACACCGCTCCCAAAATGCCCCTGCCTTGAAATCAATAGCCAACGCTGCTGAAGCGCCTGCAAAGCGATTCGGCAGCGGCGCTTTTTTAAACCTTTTTTGGCCACCAGCGGGGGTTAAAAGCGCCCCGCTAGCAGCCGAAAAGCGCCTCAGTGTGAAAGTGCCCTAAGTGAAAAGGGATACCCCCTCCTCCCCCCCACACTGCGTTGATGAACATTCACTTTCCTGAAGTTGGGGTTTTATTATAAAATCCCATTTCTTGCTGTTTATGCTAACATTTTTTGATAGGACTTCTGAGATATAAATATATATATATATATATATATATATATATATATATATATATATATATTATATCTTATTAACAAAATAATGATTTTAATAAGATACAGTGTGAATGTTGAATACATCTATGTAACAGAAGTCCCAATGTTTCTTATCCTATTATCCTTATCCTAAGAAAGTTACTTACCTTTCAGTAAATGGTCCCTGCAAGGTGCAGGGCAGGTGTACAGCACAGCATTGTATAGAAGGAGAAGGTCAGGACTCACATGTGGATAAGATTCAGGCTGCCATCCATCCTCTGAGATCTTCAGTCGGCCCCAGGGAGAGCTGTGCTTTGTGCTGGGCAGGAAGCAGTGCTGGGACTGCACTGTGATCATCTCTTCCTGCTCCTCCCACCTGTACTGGAGCTGTGAAAGCCCCGACTTGTCCAGAGAACGAGAGACATTCTTTCCTTTGCAAGCTTTTTGTGGCAACACGAAGCATAGGATGTGGTGGGCTCTGGTAACCCCTCACTCCTGTCAATACTGCAGCCACCAGCTGTGGAGTAAGCAGTCAGGAGTTATCTGATGCTGCCTCTAACGTCCCGGCTACAGCATCTCAACTGAGAGCTGGCGGCAGAGTGATATGCAGCTGTCAGGGATGCTGTAGCCGGAACTATAGAGTCCATATCAGAAAATGCGGCTGCCTGACTGCTTACTCCGCAGCCAATAGCTGCAGTTCTCCCAGGAATTTGGCATCCAACTGACAACTGAGAGATAGTCCGACTCGCAGCACTACAGGTTAGTAGGGGTGCCAAAATGGAGTTATCTCAAACACATTCTGACCCTGGGGTGTGCCTGGGCACACCTTAATGCCCAGGCACACCCCAGGGTCAGAATGTGTTTGAGATAACTCCATTTTTTTACCAGAGCCCACCACATCCTATGCTTCGTGTTGCCACAAAAAGCTTGCAAAGGAAAGAATGTCTCTCATTCTCTGGACAAGTCGGGGCTTTCACAGCTCCAGTACAGGTGGGAGGAGCAGGAAGAGATGATCACAGTGCAGTCCCAGCACTGCTTCCTGCCCAGCACAAAGCACAGCTCTCCCTGGGGCCGACTGAAGATCTCAGAGGATGGATGGCAGCCTGAATCTTATCCACATGTGAGTCCTGACCTTCTCCTTCTATACAATGCTGTGCTGTACACCTGCCCTGCACCTTGCAGGGACCATTTACTGAAAGGTAAGTAACTTTCTTAGGATAAGGATAATAGGATAAGAAATGCCTATGGGTAGTTGGTCTTCTCCAGCAGGTATCAAATACTGTGTGTGCATTTATTTTTTTAATCCATTTTTCATTCAATAAAAACCTTTGTGTTTTTTATTTATGTTATTTTTTTTACAAATAGTACACAAAGTGCATGTATAGCACAACTAGTACACAATGGGTCTTTGGGCAATGGCACTTTTTATCCACCCGCTGCATCAGTTTAGTATCCCTGTATTAGTGAAGGCATCCTGACCACCTGTGATTTGCCGCACTGCGGCCTGTTGCTTTTAGTAGTGACACCAGATTACAACAACTTCCAGATGTCCCCATGCTTCGCATGAGGCAAGAAGAGACGTCTGCAGTTCACCGCAGCCGTTATCCTGGTGTTCTGTCAAAATAACCAATTCATCAAGATCTCCAATCCAGAAGAGCCCGGAACAGCAGCATGCAATGCCTAGGTGCAGGGCGTGCATGACTTTGGGAGCAGTAGGGTTAACTAAGCTGGTAGGTGGGGTTGGAGTTAGCCGAGGGGGAGGTAGTAAGGGATGCCCTAAATTAGTAATCCCACCCTGGGGGAGTAACAGTTGAGTGGAGGAAAGTTTCCGCCCACCCTCCCTTTTTATCGGTGTAAGGGATTGTTCGTTTGTGGGGATTGTGTTGTATTCTTTACAGGGTGAAGACGAGGAGAGATCAGACAGAGCGGGCGTTGGTCTGTGCATAAGAAGGAAAAGGACAAAAGTAAGAGTTGGTTTGGGAGATAAAGTTGATATGGGTCCTTATGGTGGTTCCCGGTTAACGGAGGTTATCCGGGAAGTGATAATGGGCACTGCGGTTATTAGTTAGTCTCTGTGCCAGCTTGTCGGCTTGAGGCCTATGGTATATATTTGATGGGGCCGCAGTGCAAGTGTGTTATGGACATGTTTGATTATTAAGAGATTGCGCAGACCAACGCTTGATATATTTAATGGTGGTATAACAGAAGTTGTTTTTGCAGTTAATGTTGATATGTTTATATTTCTACTTAAAAGATTTATTTGTTTAAATAAAGTAGGCTGCTAAGGCCTTTTATTACTCCAATCTTGGTGTGGTCTTAGTTATTGGGGGTAATGGTGAAAAAGAAAGGGGTTAAAGGTTATGGTTGAGCACATCTGTTATCCAACAGTCATGTCACTTCTGGTTTCTGTAAACTGTCAGTAATTGGAAATTTCGATAAACTGCTGTTTTGACACAACACCAGCAACCGTATACACTCCGGTACAGGGTATTATGAGCGGATATTGTTACTCCGCTCTGACACTAACCATCAAAATGGCCACTTCCGCACCATCGACTACTTTTTCCTTGTGTCAAAACAGCAAAGTCTTCGTATACTGGAGTGTACAAGCTTGCCGGTGTTGTGTCAAAATGGCAAATCATCGAAATCTCCAATTAATGATGGTTTACAGTAATGGGAAGTGACGCAATTGGAGATCTTGATCAATTGGCTATTTTGACAGAACACTGGCTTCCTGCTCTTGCCGACCAGACATGACACATTCCCGCATCACCGGAAGTGATGTTCGCGTGTCACAGGGCCAGCATCTGGAACACAAAACGCAGCCACACTTCTGGGTTTTGGCCGCCGTGCACTCCAAGAGCCAGATGTCAGATTTTGCATCAGTGCCCTTTCAGCCCCTATATAAGGTAGCATTAGCCTGGCCCCACCTGTACTAGCGAGTTGCTCTGGACTTCTGTGTACCCCAGTAAGTTTATCATTTTGGGATGGTGAGTACCCATTCTCATATATAGTTACATATAGTTACATAGTAGGTGAGGTTGAAAAAAGACACAAGTCCATCAAGTCCAACCTATGTGTGTGATTATATGTCAGTATTACATTGTATATCCCTGTATGTTGTGGTCATTTAGGTGCTTATCTAATAGTTTCTTAAAAACTATCGATGCCCCCTGCTGAGACCACAGCCTGTGGAAGGGAATTCCACATCCTTGCCGCTCTTACAGTAAAGAACTCTCTACGCAGTTTAAGGTTAAACTTCTTTTCTTTTAATTTGAATGAGTGGCCACGAGTCTTGTTAAACTCTCTTCTGTGAAAAAGTTTTATTCCTTTTGTGGGGTCACCAGTACAGTATTTGTATATTGAAATCATATCCCCTCTCAAGCGTCTCTTCTCCAGAGAGAATAAGTTCAGTGCTCGCAACCTTTCCTCATAACTAATATCCTCCAGACCCTTTATTAGCTTTGTTGCCCTTCTTTGTACTCGCTCCAATTACAATACATCCTTCCTGAGGACTGGTGCCCAGAACTCGACAGCAGGTGTGGCCAGACCAGAGTTTTGTAGAGCAGGAGAATTATCGTTTTATCTCTGGAGTTGATCCCCTTTTTAATGCATGCCAATATTCTGTTTGGTTTGTTAGCAGCAGCTTGGCATTGCATGCCATTGCTGAGCTTATCATCTACTAAGACCCCCTGGTCCTTTTCCATCCTAGATTCCCCCAGAGGTTCTCCCCCCAGTGTATAGATTGCATTCATATTTTTGCCACCCAAATGCATTATTTTATATTTTTCTACATTGAACCTCATTTGCCATGTAGTTGCCCACCCCATTAATTTGTTCAGATCTCCTGCGGAGAAGTTATTGCCCTGCTTAGCTTAGTATCGTCTGCAAATATAGAGACTGAACTGTTTACCCCATCCTCCAGGTCGTTTATGAACAAATTAAACAGGATTGGTCCCAGCACAGAACCCTGGGGACCCCACTACCCACCCCTGACCATTCCGAATACTCCCCATTTATCACCACCCTCTGAACTCGCCCTTGTAGCCAGTTTTCAATCCATGTACTCACCCTATGGTCCATGCCAATGAACCTTATTTTGTACAGTAAACGTTTATGGGGAACGGTGTCAAATGCTTTTGCAAAATCCAGATACACCAAGTCTATGGACCTTCCTTTATCTAGCTGGCAACTCACCTCCTCATAGAAAGTTAGTAGATTGGTTTGGCAAGAACGATTCTTCATGAATCCATGCTGATTACTGCTAATGATACCATTCTCATTACTAAAATCTTGTATATAGTCCCTTATCATACCCTCCAAGAGTTTACATACTATTGATGTTAGGCTAATGCCCCGTACACACGGACGGACTTTGTTCGGACATTCCGATAACAAAATCCTAGGTTTTTTTCCGACGGATGTTGGCTCAAACTTGTCTTGTATACACACAGTCACACAAAGTTGTCGGAAAATCCGATCATTCTGAACGCGGTGACGTAAAACACGTACGTTGGGACTATAAACGGGGCAGTGGCCAATAGCTTTCATCTCTTTATTTATTCTGAGCATGCGTGGCACTTTGTCCGTCGGATTTGTGTACACACGATCGGAATTTCCGACAACGGATTTTGTTGTCGGAAAATTTTATATCCTGCTCTCAAACTTTGTGTGTCGGAAAATCCAATGGAAAATGTGTGATGGAGCCTACATACGGTTGGAATTTCCGACAACAAGGTCCTATCACACATTTTCCGTCGGAAAATCCGACCGTGTGTACGGGGCATTACTGGTCTGTAATTCCCAGGGATGTATTTTGGGCCCTTTTTAAATATTGGTGCTACATTGGCTTTTCTCCAATCACCTGGTACCATTCCAGTCAGTAGACTGTAAAAATTAGGAACAACGGTCTGGCAATCACTTGACTGAGTTCCCTAAGTACCCTCGGGTGCAAGCCATCTGGTCCCGGTGATTTATTAATGTTAAGTTTCTCAAGTCTAATTTTAATTCTGTCCTCTGTTAACCATGAAGGTGCTTCCTGTGATGTGATACATCTTGGTTGTATACAGCATGATACACAGTGCATTGATACTTGATGATTTAAAGTCAAACACTTGCCTTATTTATATAAATCTGTTTTTGTGATGCATGGTCCTTACTGTTGGATTTTACTCATGTGTGTATTGATTTACCTACCCTTATGACTTGATTTAACTAGCCTGCCCATTGAAGGGGGGGGGGGGGGCTAAATTAGAGCTCTCATGGGACTTTTTGGATCATACTCATCATATAAAGATCTGCTACCTGCACTCCAAACCCAGCTCTGAAGAAGAGGGGACAACCCATGAAACACATCAGCTTTGTTTGAACTTTTCAGTCTCTAACTGATACTGGTGCATCTGGTGAATTTTATATTTTGCTTGACACATTCTTTTCAATTGTGAGTATAATTGTGAGAATAATAAATTGTCACAAAGGTAATGCTCTAGGCTGGTGCACCCTCTGTTGTTTTTCGTTTTAGAGTCCCCATCCATTACTTGACTGTCCCTAAGATTGTAATCAGATCTTTACATCTCCTCTCTTTTTGAGGCCGGTCTTCCTACACTGGGACGTCGTCCAATATTGAAGATATTTGATCCAACCGTTGATAGTTCATCTTATGCTACCTGTGCTGTTTTAGTTCTCTTCCTATTTTAAGGAGTTCTCCTCCTTCAATGAGAATGAATATGTTCCTGATAGTGGAACTATTTTGCATTACTTATGCTTAGCTCAGTCTGTTGATCCCTCCCACCCCTCTCAGTTGCTGTCAGAGATGGGCTGGAGAATTGCCTCTATCTTGAGAGTGGAGGTAACTTCACAAAATGATCTGGGGGCTTGGCTTGGCGCAGTGGATGTGTTCTTTTTATTTGATTGTACATAATGAGATGTTCTTTTACGAGCTAGCCAAAGGCGTACAGTCTTATATTTTTAACTTTCTTATTCATTTCTCTTTCTGAGTCTCTCTCCTCTGGTGCACCCCTTTTCCAGGAATACATCCAATCCGACAGGTCGAGTGGTCCCCGAAGGAAGATTTTGAATTACTGTATTTTAACACACAATGTGCAGGGTCTTAACCTCCCCTACTAAGCGGTCAAAGGCCTTTTAATATTATCACAAATTGGGTGCGGATATGTTGCTATTACAGGAGATGCATTTCTCCCGAATCTCTGCCCCTAAATATTTGAACGCAAGATAACCTATGGTTTTTCTGTCAAACGGCATGGACAAAAAAACGGGGGGTGGCTATATGTATTGCTAAAAAGATTTCTTTCACACCTACCACCATTATAAAAGACAAGGAAGGCCGCTATATCATTGCAGCAGGAATTAATGAACATGCAGTTATCTCTCTTTCCCTCGCTCAATGCTTGAGGTGGTTATGCCTCGTGTAAGGGGACATCTAATTTTTTTTTTTGGGGGGGGGGGATAGTTATACCTCCTTAGACCAAATCTTAGACAAATCTAATCCTAATAGGGCAATTTTAAAACATACCCCAAAACAGAGTGGTAGAATTGCACAGTTGTTACATACCTATGATTTGCTTGATTATGGAGAGATGCCCATCCCACCACTAGGGATTACATGTTTTATCCCCATGTAAATAAGGTTTTTGCAAATTGATCACTTATTCACATTATCTCCATTGCTCCCATTTATATCATCGGCTAATATTCTCCCCATGGCATGGTCAGACCATTCCTCGGTCCAAAACGGACTTATGGACCAAACTGCAGCCATCATCCTGGCGATTAAATGTGTCTTTGCTGAGTGACCCCATTATTTTCAAAGAAGTTGAAACTATCCTTAAACAATACTTTCAAGACAAACCCTCTTCAGCCACCTCACCAACTATTGTTTGGGCGGCGGCCCACAATGCAACCATTCATGGTAAATTGAGACAAATAGCCTTCAGAGTCAAACTGGCGTCGGAACAAATGATCTGGAAACAAGATGAGGAGCTACGTCGTCTCATGCGGGAACAATGAACCAACCACCATCTTGATCTTAGAAATTAGATTGATGCGGCAAATACGGCCCTGAGCCTTACCACGAAAGCAGAAAAATATCTTAGATGGTCTAAACATCATTACTATGCCATGGGAGATAAACCTAATACTTTTCAAGTAAAACGAAGGATTCGCCCTGGGACATTAAATGAAGTGGGTACCGTTTCCGCCAGTAAACATAACAGTAGTAAATACAGTACATGATTTATTCAAGTAAAATTGTTTACATGCATAGATAACACCAACAGTTGCCAAAAAAAAGATATATAGACAAGAAATATTGGTACATGGATGTAATAGCAGTCATAGTACACGGGCATCATACTACCCGACTAGTTTCGCGAGATCCAGCTCGCTCTTCAGGGGTGGATGTGTGTAACATTGTACCTAAGATAAAAAAAGTATATAGTTGGCAAAATGGCACAGTATTAGTTATAAAAGCACAGGGTAGGAGGGGTTGTGGGTCCCCATACTCACCACTGAGCTTGACCATGGCTACAGGTGTGCGGCTCCAAGATAGCGGCAGCGGGTGCCTCACCAGGGAGCTGAGGGGGCAAAGTCAGATGGGACCCCATGTAAACAATTTTACTTGAATAAATCATATACGGTATTTACTACTGTTATGTTTACTGGCGGAAACGGTACCCACTTCATTTAAAGTCCCAGGGCGAATCCTTCGTTTTACTATATGTTATAGGGATGGAATTGTATTACTGGGAACACCAGACCTTTCTCTTTTTTCTTTATATTGAACCCGGGTGGAAGACACCCACTAGCCCAAACCTGGTCTGTTGTCACCCCCGCCAATATATACATGTATAAACAACTTCTACACTTTGATGCAATACTAGCTACTCCCCCTCCAACATATTTTTCATCCCAGTATTGTTTTATACCCTGGCTCCTTGTTGTGCGATTCTTTGGTTGGCGTTGGCATTTTTTGTCTCGCATTGGGGGCTGCAATGTGTACAAAGGGAGGCTTTTCCATGTCTCCTGCTGTCCCCATCTGCTTTCGGGCGGATGGGGACACCTAAACATCGGCACCATGTTCAGGCTCCGGAGGCGTGGCGTCTGCGATTTTGCAGACGTCAGCGCAGCTGGACGCACTATATCATCTGATGGCTGGGGGATGTGTCTGCATTTGCGTGCCTCCCTATGACAGTGGGCGCCTCCTGTGCTCACATGTCAGCCATCCACACATGGTGTTGGGGGCAGAGCCTCCTGGGCTCTTCCGGGGTTAAATTGGAGGTCAAGCATGGCTTTCATTTCAATTTCACTCTTCATTGAGGACACACACAGCTGTGGAGGTTGCCTGCTGTGTCTCATTACTCTTATATTCAAGATATTCACCACACTCAGGTATTTACCATCTTCACCTTTTGATACTTGTTACATTTAGGCATACTTGCATACCTCATACATAGCTTTATTTATTCTATTTATTCATTTTTATTTATTTTTTGAGCACTTATTTTTATTGATTTTTGATATCACACATCTCACCACACTATCACAATCCATCCCTCTTTCCTCTCCTTTTTTTTCACTTTTCAAATAATTTATTGAGAATACAACAATACAATTTTACAGTACTGGTTTTAAATTTATGTAAGGTTACAAAATATGAGGAAAAGGAACTTCTCAATAATAACTTAGAATAATAATACTTAAGTTATCTTGTAGAAATCAGTAAGAAAATCTATTATCCAGTGTACATATCTGAATTATATGGTTATAATAATTAATAGAGCTTTTGTAATTGGAAAAATAAATAAATAAATAAGTAGATAAATATATATATAAAAAAAAATACAATATGTCACAATAGTGAGACATAAAATGCAACTAAATTAGATAAATTGGGTATTAATGAGATGACCTAGAGAGACACCCAAACAACCAGGGCCAAGGTCCGGCTATTTGGCCCGGCATATCCCGGGTGCATGGGTGTCCCTCCAAAGCATCCCCATCAAAGGTATAGATAGTTTGCATCCGAAAAAGACATAGTTTGCCTAACCAAATAATAATTTAATAGAAATAGATAAAGACATATTTTATTATTATACATCACTAAAAATAAAATTTAATAAGTGGGAATATGTGGTGGGATCTGAAATGGTTATGGAGGGAATTTGGGGTCTCCAGAGAGAAGCGAGTGTTAAATATTTATGGGAACATGTAATAATATAGACCGTGAAGGTGGTAGATCTCATCAGGGTAAAAGAAGTGAATAGTTCAAATCCGGTGGTAGTATGTGTGTTATCCATGGAAGCCAAAGAGATTCAAATTTGTCCAGTTTATCAAGTATGATTGCCTCCATTTTAGCATGGATCATAGCTTGAGTTACACGTTGTTTTACAGATATGTCACAAAGCTTATTGGTTTTCCAGGCTTTTGCTATCGATTGTTTTGCAGCTGTTGTTACATATAGTAAAAGTTTAAATTGACGTTGAGTTATGTTTCGTGGCTTATTATTTAGGAGGGCTACCAATGGATCCGGTTGTAATGTGGTTTCAAACATTGTAGAGAGAATTTGAAATATTTTTGACCAATATGTTTGGACTATTGGACAAGTCCACCAAATATGCAGATGTGTACCAATGTCGCTGCATCCGCGAAAACAGTGAGGGGGGTATTGGGGAAGGTATTTTGATATACGTGCTGGCACTAAATACCACCTGGTAAGAACTTTATAATTTGTTTCTAGGGCAACTATGTTGGGTGTGGCTGATTTTGTAGATTGCCAGATTTGTGACCAATCCAGTGAGTCTGGAGGAAGGTTTAAATCAGCTTCCCATTTGGCAGTATAAGACGGGGGAGAGGAATTTGTTTGTGAAAGTAGTTGAGCATATATGTCAGAGATAAGTCCTCGTCTGTGTGGATCTGACATACATGATCGTTCAAATGAAGTATATTCTGGAGTTGTCAAGTTTGTGGGGATGTTTTGGGATAAAAAGTTTTTAATTTGTAAGAATCTAAATGTTTCATTACTGGGTATGTTGTGTGTCTTGCTTATTGTATGAAATGAAATAAGTTTATCAGAGTCGTAGAAGTGATGAACTCGTGTAAGACCCACATTTATCCAAGCTTTAAAGGAGGAAGGTAAAGTCCAAGCTGGGTAGAAGGAGGGGTTGTTTAGAAAGGAGAGGAGAGGGTTTAGAAAAACTTACTCTCTCCTTTTTTTTCATCTTGTCACTTGTTAGTATCCCTCTGCTATCCTATGTTTTCCATCATCTCTGTGTCCCTACCATCCTTGGCCCAAGCCTTTTACTTAAATATACATATCTGTATGCCAATACTCATTGATTTTACTACTTTAGATGCCTGACAAACATACTCGTGTTTATAGCCTATGCTCTTTATGGACTAACGAGGTTTCTAGGGATACATCACTACCCTACTATTGCACAATCACAGTCCACCTCTTTCACTTCTTTTTCTTTTCTATCTTTTCACCTGTTAGTATCCCTCTGTTATCCTATGTTTCTTACCATCTCCATGCTCCCTACCATCTTTGGGTCCAGGCCTCTCATTTCATGCATATATATCTTTATGCTAATATTTATTGATTGTACTTTACTACTTTAGATGCCTGTCATGGTTATGCAATAGAGGTTGTTTGTCAGCTTACCTGTTTCCATGTGTTCTTCTCCAAAGACCAGCTGTCTCTCACCTGACTGCTTTTATTAACTCTCCTCTAGCATGGCTCCACCCCAGCTCCTATCAGAGAACTCTATATTAACCTCTGCACTGCAGGTCAGCCCTGCTGATCAACCTTTGTGTGTTTGGCTTCCTGTTCCTGCCTGCCGTGTGCTCTACGTTTGTTTCTGTTACCGACTTTGGCGTGTTCTCTACTATTCCTGTCTGCTCATGACCCTGACCTCTGGCGTGTCCCCGACTATCCCTGTTTGCCTGTGACCCTAAACCTTGGCGTGAACTCTGTTGTCCTTGTCTGCTTGTGGCCCTGACCTTGGCTTATTCCTTTACTATCCCTATCCTCCTGTTGCCTACTGTGGGTGTGAGCTGGGGGACCTTGGGGGCCGCGACCTGGAGCCAGTTGCAGCCCAGTCCATCCTCACCTCTAGAGGCTCTGGTGAACACCTGCTGGCTCTTAGACTCCGCTCCCCAGGGAATCCTACGCTCTACCCCCAGTGGGATCAGTTTTGGTGTCCCAGCGGCCCTGCCTTCCTTACCACCCAGACTCCCATCCGCAGAAGTCAGCCGTAGGGTCCACTGCCTTGTGGTGCACTCCTGATTCCAACGGTGTGCATCTGTCACCCAGCCTCTAGGTGACCTGACAGTTTGATCAGCCATGGACCCAGCTGATGTGCCGCTTCCTGCAGCCGATCAATTGCAGGGCATAGTTTGCAGACTTGAGGCCCAGGAATCTAATCAGACTCAGAGAATGTGATTCCTTAAGGATCTGGCTTCCCGCTTCGAGCAGCTCCAGGCCTCCTTGGGAAACCCGAACCTGCAGCCTCAAGTGCAATCAGCAGCTGCACCTATCGCACCAGTCGCAGCCACACATTCATATTCACTGCCAGCTCCGTCCCGTTTTTCTGGGGACTCCAAGGCCTGCAGGGGCTTCCTCAGTCAATGCACCATTCATTTTGAGCTCCAGCCTCAAAACTTTCTGTCTGATCGGGCTAAGGTAGCCTATATAATGTCCCTCCACTCTGGTGAAGCTTTAGCTTGGGCTGCCCCCCTGTGGGAGAAGAATGACCCGGTGGTTTCCAGCCTGTCCGACTTCTTGAAGCTGTTTCGTAACATCTTTGAGGAGCCAGCTCGGGTTTCTTCAGCGGCTAGTGCCCTTTTACGCCTTCGCCAAGAATCTTGTTCAGTGGGACAATATGCGCTTCAGTTCCGTATCCTCACAGCTGAATTGAGCTGGAACAATGAGGCCCTGGTCGCAACCTTTTTACATGGCCTCTCTGACCGAGTGAAGGACGAATTAGCAGGAAGAGCCATCCCCGCCGGTCTGGACGATGTAATTTCTTTGTGCAATCAGATTGACATTCGTTTCCAGGAGAGGTCCCTAGAAAAAAGACGCCAGCACCCTCTAGGTCCTAGTCAGCCAGAACTCTTCTCCCGTCGCCCTGTGGAGCATCCTCTGCCTGCTGAGGAACCTATGCAGCTGGGCCGGACCAGACTAACCCCCGAAGAACGTGCTAGACGCAGAACTCTGGGCTTGTGTCTTTATTGTGGGGGCAAGGGTCATTTTCGTGACTCCTGCTCGCTTCGTCCGGGAAACACTCAGGTCTAATACATTTAAAAGGTGGAGTATTGGACCCAGAAACATCACCTTCTCGTCTTCTTCTTCCGGAGTTCCTCCATGTAGGCCCTTCTCCCCAATCGGTCCTAGCATATCTGGACTCC
The DNA here is from genome assembly GCA_037952835.1 of Lithobates septentrionalis. Lineage (NCBI taxonomy): Eukaryota > Metazoa > Chordata > Amphibia > Anura > Ranidae > Lithobates > Lithobates septentrionalis. Next base: position 1,015,074 of record JBBDGP010001157.1, on the reverse strand, counting down.
GGGGCTGCCGGCAATTTTATGGATTGGAGAACTGCTTCTTCTATGAAGCTTAACCTTTCTCCCCTCACTACACCACTAGTAGTCTTGGAAATTGATGGCACTGTGCTCCCAGGAGGCCCTATCCGTTTCCAGACGCTACCTATTAGGATGTCGGTAGGGATACTCCACCAGGAGTGGATTTCCTTCCTCATTCTAACCAAGGCCTCTACCCCCATTGTATTAGGCCTTCCTTGGCTACAGCTCCACTCTCCACATGTGGACTGGGTCTCTGGGCAGATCCTGGCTTGGGGCCCTTCGTGTTTCTCATCCTGTCTTCTCAAGGTGGTCCCCAAGGAGAGACTTCCCATTGCTACCACATCCGTATCTTCTGATCTTCCCTCGGCATACAACGATTACCGTGATGTGTTCTGTAAGAAGTCTGCTGAGGTGCTTCCTCCCCACAGATCTTTTGACTGTGCCATTGACCTTGTCCCTGGAGCAACTCTACCCAGGGGTCGTACCTACCCTCTGTCCATTCCAAAGACCCAGGCCATGTCTGAGTATGTCGCCGAGAATTTGGAGAGAGGTTTCATCCGGAAATCCTCGTCGCCTGCAGGAGCAGGGTTCTTTTTCGTTGCTAAAAAGGATGGTACTCTCAGACCCTGCATCGACTATTGAGGGTTAAATGCAGTGACTATCAAAAACCGATACCCCTTACCTCTAATATCTGAGCTATTTGACAGATTGAAGGGGGCTTCCATTTTCACCAAGTTGGATCTCAGAGGTGCATACAATCTCATTAGAATACCGGAAGGTGATGAATGGAAGACTGCGTTTAACACTAGGGACGGCCATTATGAATACCTGGTTATGCCTTTTGGTTTGTGTAATGCTCCAGCTGTGTTCCAGAACTTTGTCAATGAAATCTTCAGGGATCTACTATACCAGTTTTTTGTCATCTATCTGGATGACATTCTCATCTTTTCTGAAAATCTGCTTGCTCACAGGAACCATGTCCGCACCGTACTTCAGCGCCTTAGAGAGAATAATCTCTATGCCAAGCTGGAGAAGTGTTCCTTTGATTGTCCTGAGGTCCTGTTTCTGTGATGTTTTGTTTCTAGTTTGGGTCTTCGCATGGATCCCGGAAAGGTCTCGGCCATTACCAACTGGCCCCTACCTGCTAGCCTTAAGGCCACACAGCACTTTCTTGGCTTCACAAACTATTATAGGCAGTTCATAAAGAATTACTCTTCCATTGCCGCGCCTATTATCGCTTTAACCAAGAAGGGTGCGAATGCCAAAGACTGGCCTCCCGAGGCTGTCTCTGCGTTTCACGATCTGAAACAGGCCTTTGTTTCTGGATCTCTCTTGAGGAAACCAAATCCTGAGGACCCATTTTTTATTGAAGTAGACGCTTCTTCGATGGGGGTGGGAGCTGTGCTTCTTCAGTTCTTTGAGAAGAGACGTCAACCATGTGCGTTCTTCTCCAAAAAAATTTCTCAGGCAGAGAGAAATTATGGCATTGGTGATCGGGAACTTCTCGTAATTAAATTGGCGTTGGAAGAGTGGCGTCATCTCTTGGAGGGTTCCCCTCACTCCATTACGATCTTTACTGATCACAAGAATCTACAATACCTACAGAATGCTAAACGTCTGAACCCCAGACAGGCCAGGTGGAGTCTCTTCTTTTCTCGTTTTAAATTCACGATTATGTACAAACCTGGTTCCTGCAACGGTCGGGCTGGTGCGCTCTCTAGGTCATTTGACACTTTGGAAGAGGAGTCCACCCCTGATCCTGAGCCGATCATTCCAACCTCATGCATTGTTGCCCATTCTACCACTCTGGAATCAAAAATTCCTCCTGGAAAGACCTTTGTTCCCACGGAGCTAAGAGCTAAGATCCTTCGTTGGGGACATGATTCCAAGGTGGCAGGTCATGCTGGGTTGCTCTGATCCTTCCTGCTCATCAGTCGTCTCTACTGGTGGCCTAACCTCCGCTCGGATGTTAAAGATTATGTTAAGGCTTGTCATGTCTGTGCTCAGTCTAAATCTTCCATACAAGCCCCTGCTGGTCTTCTCATGCCCTTGCCCATTCCTAAGGAGCCCTGGTCTCACATCGCCATGGATTTTATCACCGATCTTCCACTGTCGGAGAATAATACAGCCATTTGGGTGGTAATCGATCGGTTCTCCAAGATGGCTCATTTTGTTCCTCTTCCTGGTCTCCCTTCTGCCTCTGCCTTGGTTCCTATTTTTGTACGAGAGATTTTCCGCCTTCATGGTGTTCCTTCCCATGTCGTTTCGGACAGGGGTGTTCAGTTTACGTCCCGTTTTTGGAGAGCCTTTTGCAAATCCATTACCTTGGATTTTACCTCTTCTTACCATCCCCAATCCAATGGCCAGACTGAGAGGGTTAATCAGGAGTTGGAGGTCTTTCTCCGTACCTTGGTCTCGGCTCATCACGATGATTGGGCATCACTACTCCCGTGGGCAGAGTTCTCCCACAATAATCATGTCAACGTCAGTTCTCAGAAAACACCCTTTATCACTGTTTATGGAAAACATCCTCAACTCCCTCTTCCTATGACCTGTTCTTCTGACATTCCAGCCTTGGCTACTGTTCAGGAATCATTCAATTCCATGTGGGCTGACGTTCATGATTCCCTCCAGAAAGCTGCCAACAAATTCAAGAATTTTGCTGACCGTCGCAGGCGTAAGCCGCCTTCTCTTCAGCCAGGAGACAAAGTCTGGCTCTCCACCAGGAACATCAAACTCCGGGTTCCTTCTCTCAAATTTGCCCCAAGATTCATTGGTCCGTACACCATAACTTCTAAACTGAATCTGGTTTGTTTCAAGCTCCAGATTCCCAAAAGCCTCAAAATCTCTAACTCCTTCCATGTTGCCCTTCTGAAGCCTTTAGTCCTCAATAAGTTCTCTCGTCCTCTCTCTACCGCAGCGCCGGTCTCTGAGGATAATCAGGAGTACGAGGTTAGCCAAATTTTGGATTCCCGACTCTGTAGAGGCATTCTCCAGTACCTCGTGCATTGGAAGGGGTTTGGTCCTGAGGAATGGAGTGGATCAAGGCTTCTGAGGTCTTTGCACCTCGTCTGTTGAGGCTCTGGTGAACACCTGCTGGCTCTTAGACTCCGCGCCCCCAGGGAATCCTACGCTCTAGCCCCAGTGGGATCAGTGTTGGTGTCCCAGCGGCCCTGCCTTCCTTACCACCCGGACTCCCATCCGCAGCAGTCAGCCGTAGGGTCCACTGCCTTGTGGTGCACTCCTGATTCCAACGGTGTGCATCTGTCACCCAGCCTCTAGGTGACCTGACAATGCCTGACAAACATACTTATTGTAACGAGCCCCTGCTCGCTCGGTTCCACTCTCCCGACACTCCTCTGCTGCTATAGAATCAGATTGCAGATCGCACGTCTGATGGTCCAGTCATCCAGTGCTCTGGGATTAGAACTACAGCTATGTGCCGTTCTAATCCAGTTGTGTAGCTCAGAACAAACACCAGGCAGGCTGTATGTAAGTTCAACCAGGAATCTCTTTTATTGAAAAATACAGGCTCTTTTATACAGTAAAAGAGGAGGTGTATACCTCCTGCTCATATTACTCTGAACATACACCTGTGACCAGAAACCTAATTAACATGGGCCAATTAACAAATCCCTTTAGACAGCCTAGATGACTCAGACATGACCTTTAGGCCAGACTGGCCGTCTTGTAGCTCAGAAAACCCAATCAACATTATCACAATAGCAGAGTTAATTAACACAAACAACAATGGGGATCTAAAAACTTTTGGATCCCATACTAGAGACTTATTTACAATACACATTCTAGCAGGCAACAGACAGACAGGTGGCTGGAATTGACATCAGCATCTCCTAACAGTATTTGTCCCAGCATTATGAATCAGCCACTATTTCTAATATGGCAAATCCAGTGTCCCCAGAGTCTGTGTGTCCTGGGGGACCAGGACCCGAATCCACAGTAATACCACCTCAAGAGTCCCCAGGCATACAGCTCAGAAAGAGCACCGTTCCCCCAAATGCCAGGGCCCACGATCGATCGGCAAGAGGCTAGCATTCAGTCCCCTCCAAAAGTCTCTCTCCCGGCTAGGTCTGTCAAACTTATGTTTACAGCCTACACTCTTTATGAACTAACGAGGTCTCTAGGGTTACATCACTACACCTATGCCATGCCTGCTCGCCGTTTGACCCCTAGTGGGGTCCCATCTGACTTCGCCCCCTCAGCTCCCTGGTGAGGCACCTGCTGCTGCTATCTTGGAGGCGCACACCTGTTGCCATGGTCAATCTCAGTGGTGAGTATGGGGATCCACAACCCCTCCTACCCTGTGCTTTTATAACTAATACTGTGCCATTTTGCCAACTATGTACTTTTTTATCTTAGGTACAATGTTACACACATCCACTCTTGAAGAGTGAGCTTTCTCGCAAAACTAGTTGGGTAGTATGATGCCCGTGTACTATGACTGCTATTACATCCATGTACCAATATTTCTTGTTTATATATCTTTTTTTGGCAACTGTTGGTGTTATCTATGCATGTAAACAATTTTACTTGAATAAATCATATACTGTATTTACTACTGTTATGTTTACTGGCGGAAACAGTACCCACTTCATTTAAAGTCCCAGGGCGAATCCTTCATTTTACTATATGTTATAGGGATGGAAGTGTGTTACTGGGGACACCAGACCTTTCTCTTTTTTCTTAATACTTTAAAAAAAAAAACCCTCGGCCATTTACTCCAGCTATGTCAAAATTACGATTATGGAATGGCCAAACGACCCAAAATCCTTAGTTAATTTTAAGCTAATTTTTCACTTTTTATTCCAAACTTTATGATTGCCCTAATTCGTTCCCCAAAGATAAAGCGTAAAAAAGCGTAAAGCATAAATTTCTTCTGTGATCTCCCACCTCCTAAAGTGGCTCGAGATCACGTGGAGTTAATGGAAGTGGAATTTAAAGTAGGGGAAATAGTATCTGCTATCAACAGTTTAATTCCATCGAAGGCGCTGGGCCCAGGCGGTTTCTCTGGTCCATACTATCGAAAGTATCACAGAAATATAAACCTTAGCGCCTTTTGATAAAAGAACTGATCATCAAACTCCAGCTGCAGTAAAAAAACTCGCTAAAAAGCAATTGAAAAAGAAGCAAAGCGATAATTGATCAACATCCAGGGTGAGTGTACATCTATGTGGGGCACCCAGTATGAACACCATTGCACAGGAGATGTCAATTAAGCATGAGCACTTTGTTTCATCACCTAATTGGACTTTATTAATTTTTTGTTTGTTCTGCATGTTTACTTGAATGTGATAAACCCTAAGCGCAGCAAACTGTTTTTACTATTGAAAGTATGCTGAGATTTTGACCCCCCATTTATGGTATTTTTTCAACGACTTGAAAAAGGGCTCCCCTTCACCACCACATGAAAACAACGCTTTTATCTATGTTATTCCCAAACCAAATAAAGACCATGGGGGATTGTGCAAATTATCGCCCAATCTCATTGATTTTGCCGACCTCAAAATGGTGACAACGATTTTGGCTACTCGCATGAACACTTTTTTTTATCAAAATATATCTATCCAGATTATCTAAGATTCGTTCCTAATAGACAAGCCCCAGATCTGACCAGACGGGTTATTGATATCATATCTGCTTTGAACTCGGGCTGGGATGGACGGGGGAGAAGGGAGGTTTAATGTATTTTAAAAATGTATTTGGTAAATGTATTTAATTGCTAACATTAGATTGTAAGCACCCCCAAGTAAATAGCAGGTAACTAATTACTATTGGACCAGTTCACATCATGTGACCACTAGTAAAGGGTATATTTGCCCTCATCCAAGATGGCTGAATCAGAGCTACCCGATGATGGCCCATTGATTGGCTGAAACGGTTCAAGGCTTGATCGCATCATCGCGACACACTTCCGCCCACAATTTACTTCTGGGAACCGAGCAGAACCGCGGTCAGCGGTACACCATCTTATGTGGGCCGATTTCCCCTAAAAATCACCTGCTTTTCACACCGGGTGCCAGGCCACAGGCACCCCTACATGTGAGTTCTATTACTTTGCTTTTAATGTTTTAAATAAATCTTTAAACAATATTGTGCAATGAGGTCTATTTCTCATATCTATTGCATGAGGCTTATCCACTTCAGGAACTGCCAGCACAAAGATATCTCCAGGGGTCTCCCCACAAGCCTGTTTGACCACACTAGAGATAGGTGGTCCATACAGAAGGATGAGTTTACATCCATGTGGGAGCACCTTTTCTGAGCACCAAGCAGCACGGATCTATTATTTTTGAGCACAAGCACTGTTCATCACATCAATTGGAACTGTTACAAGCGTGGTCACAGCAAAATTATATAATGTTATGAATTTTGTTTATTAATCTTTTATAACTTAGCACGGTGTATTGATTTTCACTATTGACATACATAGAGGGACACGACAGGGTTGCCCCTGTCCCCCATATTGTTTACTATGGTGTTAGAACCACTGGCTATCAAAATCTGAGGTCTTCCAGATATACAGGGGGTTTACTGTGGGGATCGTGAGCACAAATGCACCCTGTTCGCAGATGATATATAGACATCTTATATTCAAATAGGAAGGAAGGGTCTAAGGAAGGCACAAGAAAGTGACTCCCCTAGGCCCAAAGACAGTTACTATGGATATAAATGGACATTCATGGGAGAGTAGTGTTAAAAAGATAATTAATAGTTTATTAGCATAACATATATTAAAATTGCAATAATAAATTCATCAGATGTACGAAAAAATATATATGATCCACCATACACTGAAAAATGTGCTCACCGGGTGCTCATTGCACCCGATATGCACATAAGTCAGATGAACAAAATTGACAGACAATGACAAACAGATACTCACATATAACAAACAAAGTGCAGGCGCCTAGACTCCCACAGATGCACAATGTCCCTACGGCTAATCGCCACATCAAATTAACCAAAAAGGGGGTCTGAACTAGTAATGAGGAGGCATTGTGCATGTGTGCCCCCCCCCCCCCCCCGGAAAGGGTTTTCTGGATATAGAAAATATGCTAATTAAACCCAACTGGGAGGGCCCCACTGGCTGTGTCACCAACTGCTAAATAGGATCCAAATTATAAAAGTAAAAAATAAAAAGTTAATGGACCTAAGATCATTGCATGCGCATGCTCCAAGCATATCAAAGAGATCCAAAAGAATCCATTTCTGCAGTATCATGGAACATAACCAGCGAAGAAAACTCTATAGGGCATATGGGGTGATGAAATCACATGATTTTTGCTGCGGTCTCCGCCACATACAAGTCGCAAGGTACAGCTGATTAGCTGGGGATAACTTGATTGATGAAACAAAAGTCAATCATTAGATCAGCAGGTACTGCTCCAACATGTCAAAGTGTCCCACAATCAGCTTAAAACAAAGCACAACCACACTGCTAGTAATGCAAGAGGGGGAGCTGAGACTGAAATCAGTAGAGTTACGTTACCACCTCTTGTTTGCAGGGGGTCCGGACAGCTTCTCCTAAGTGTCACTGG